>PXYN01000191.1:0-140435 GCA_003056585.1 Lecanicillium sp. MT-2017a | reverse complement strand
GCTCCACACCTTTCCTCATTAACCATCGCTTACCCCAAATACTTGTCACCATATTCTTGCACACTCATCTAGTTCATTTTCCTCGCACTTCTTAAGCGGGGCAAACACCTCAACACAATGAACAAAAAAAGAAGACTTTTCCAAGATATAAAAAAAAAAAAATAAATAAAAAAAAAAAAAAAAAAAAAAAAAAAAAAAAAAAAAAAAAAAAAAAATAATCCAACCCTCGCATGGACTTTCTCTATCAAAATCCTTCCTCGTCAGCCACTTGGTACCATGCGCAACAATGGAAGCCCTTTCCCACCTTTCCATGCATGCGTCGAGCCTTGCCGCTTTCGGACTAGCGCCACATGTCGGTGTTGCTTGTTTTTCGCTCTTTGTGGCGGGCTGTTCCCCCATGGCGCTCTAAAAAAACAGGGGACCATGCCGTTCTATGCCTCAACAAAATCGTCCAATGCCCTGTGGAGAAGGTTCATACCAGGTACCCCGATCCCGTATTCAAGACGGCTCCTGAGATGTTATCGATAATGAGATGGACGCTGGAGCCTTGTTAACTACATTAGGTCAAATAGCTTATATAGGGCAACCTACTTGGTGCGATTGGAGCCAAGTAAGTAGGCTGAGGTCGACTGCTCTACAAGTAAACGCCTGCTTTACATGCCCATGCACATCTGTCATAGTCACACGCACGGCAATAGCACCATTCGTTTTGTACAAAGTAGGGTATCATTGCTGCCAAAGTATTGTACGATAACCATATACCAAACAACCAACTGCCGGAAACCAGCACAGGACGGAACCGAGCCTCGACGCCCCATGCACTTGCCATAACCCATGGATGAAAATGCCAGCAAAGAAAACTGAAATGCTCATATGCAACGCCCGAAAAATAAAGAAGACAAACGCATACGTGTAACGCAACAACAACAAGAATGGCACCAAGTCCGATGCAAAAACACGCCTCCTTTCCCGGCGATTCACCTCCTCCACCTCCTCCACCTCAACTCATGCCGCTTATTCGGCTCGATTCGACTCGATTCGATCGCTTAATATTCCGTGGTGCCCTTGACAATGTCCACGTCCTCAAGCTTGACAATCTTG
The DNA here is from genome assembly GCA_003056585.1 of Lecanicillium sp. MT-2017a. Taxonomy (NCBI): domain Eukaryota; kingdom Fungi; phylum Ascomycota; class Sordariomycetes; order Hypocreales; family Cordycipitaceae; genus Lecanicillium; species Lecanicillium sp. MT-2017a. The sequence continues at coordinate 139,334 of PXYN01000191.1, read as the reverse complement.
GTGCGGAACACAAACTTGTGTCCAATGTACAGCACAAGAAACAGAATGACACTGACATACGACGCGAAAAAGTCGCTCGTGTTCCACTGGATAAAGACGGTGAAGCCACTCGTCAGCAGAATGAGCACGTTGAAGAAGAGACCAAACCATGACAGCCAAGGCTGGAATGGTGCCTCGTACGGCAGGTTCTTGCGGTCGTATCCGTGGTAGGCCAGCGCCTTCATGAAGCGGATATGGCAGAGGTTGATCAGAGCCCAGGTAATGAAGCCAGCAACCGCGGTAATGTTGAGCAGCCAGTTGAACACAACGGTACCATCCTTGCTCAGGTTCAAAAAGGCCAGGAATCCAAACAGCGAGCAAAAGGCAACCGACCAGTAGGGCGTGCCGTACTTGTTGGTGCGCTTGAAAATCTTGGGGGCGTGGCCCTCTTCGGCGAGACCAATCAGGATGCGACTGGCAGAATAGCAGTCCGAGTTGGCCGCGGACAGCACGGCCGTCAAAAGCACGGCATTAATCACCGAAGGCAGCACCTGGACACCCGCGCGCCTGGCCACAATGACCAGCGGCGATGCCGACGCATTCTGCGCATCGCTAAGCAGCCTCAAGTCGTCCGAGGGAACGTTGATGCCGACAAAGAAGACAGTGGCAATGAAGAGGCCGAAAATGCCCCAGAAAGTCCAGCGAATGGCCTTGGGGATCGTCTTGCGCGGGTTATCGGTCTCGCCAGCACCAATTCCAACAAGCTCGGTACCCTGGAAGCTGAAGCCGGCAGTGATGAGGACAGCCCAGAAGCCGACAAACTGGCCAACACCGCCCGTCACTGTATAGTTGTCATTGATCGGGTACTCCTTGAAGGCACCCGGGTTCTTCCAGTACTTGAAGCCAATGTAGCCCTCGTCACCGACTCCGGCATTGATGCAAATGGAGAAGAGGATGAAGCCCAGGACAGTAATGACCTTGATGCTAGACAGCCACATTTCAATCTCACCAAACCAGCGAATGGGCAGGAAATTAGCGGCAGTGAAAATGATCCAGAACACAGCAATCCAGATGCCAATGTTCAAGCTCTCGTTCCAGTACTGGATTATGATACCAGCAGCCGTGAGCTCCAGTCCGAAAGTGATGGCCCAGCTGAACCAGTAGATCCAGCCCATGGCAAAACCGAGCGTCGGGTCGACGAATCGAGATGCATAGACGGTAAAGGCACCGGCAACAGGCATGTAAGCGGCCATCTCGCCCAGAGCCACCATGACACTGTAGACGACGAAGCCGATGAACAAGAAAGCAATCAGCAGCGATCCAGGACCAGACTTGGCCAATGCGCTGCCGATACCCAGAAACAGGCCGGTACCCAGTGCAGCACCAATAGCGATGAACTGCAGATGGCGGCCGTGCAGGTCACGGCTCAGACCCTCGCCAGTTTCAACGTCTGCTTCGCCCTGGTGGGAACCACTCCCGTTCCTCTTCTTCTCTGTGGCCGCTGCATTCTCGCCACTAGCCCGCGGCGACGGCTCGTTGACGCTGGGAGCCAAGACACCCATGCTCGGCTATGTTTGTTACAGTAGTATAAATGTTTCTCTCGGTTCGGAAATCGGCGGTGGTGGGCGTGGCGGCTTGGGTCGTGCAAGTCGCCGGCAGAGACAGTCCGTCCAGCACAGTACGATGCAACGTTGATATAACCAAAGCGATGCGCCGAAAAAGATAGGATGGTGGACAAAAGCACCAGTCGCAATGGGAAGGAAATACTTTGTGTGGGAATGGAGGGGGGAGGGCAAGGCCTGAACTTAGAGGCGGGCGAAGCGACCCTCTTGTATTATCTATACCCAAGAGTCAGTCACGGCCAGTCAGTCAGGCGAGGACGGACCGGTGCAAACTCGGCGGGCGCAGGGCCCATGGCGCAACCACGGCAGCACACCACACGGAGGCACAGCAGAGTTCGTAGGAGCTAGGGGACTGGGGAGTGGCACAACTCACTGGCTGTTTTCTGGGCTCCGCGATGGTCCGAGTGGAGGCGAAAGCGGAGACTATTCACGACTTAGGGTCGCAAGTCGTATGGATGGGCAGGCTATCAAGCATGGGCGGGTGTGTGCATTAGACTTTGAAAGGTGGGAAGAGCGAGGGGGGGTTGTGACGGCCTCTCCGCAATGGTGACCCGCGCAGGCGCAGCGTTGTGGTTTGGGCGACCGTTGTTGTGAATAATGGCAATGATGATGGTGATGAGGCGAGATTCTGCTTGTTCTTTTTTTTTTCCCCGCCTGCTTTGCCATTGTTACGATACGTGGTTCTTCGTTTGCGTCCTTGCCGGCTGCAGCCAAGTGTTTCGCCGGTCGCTCCTTCCGATTCGGCCAGCCTACGTTTGCGGCAGTTCCCAATCGGGCAGGGGAAAACTCTTCAGTGCCGCCGCATCTCCGGCTCGGCGTGCGGCGCTGCCGCCGGAGGCAGCCACAAAGAATATTCCGTGAGTAATTCGCAACGCCACGCTGAGATGGGCGCTTCCAAGGCCGGACAGCGACTTTTTTTTTTTCTTGTCGCGTTGGGCCGTCTCAGGATTCTCGTGGCGACGTTTATTATTTCATCCTCGTGCGCCCGCACGACCAAAACCTGCCGTACTGTTCTCGTAGCCAATCTGTATGGAGTACGGCCACCCCCTAAACAATGCCTGGGCCACTTTCAGCGTACGTGCCCCAGTTGCGCAACATGCTCTGGGTGGGGAGCCAGGTGGTTCTAGAGATAAACTGCCTTGCTACGTAGTATGTGCTGCGACGAGAAGAGTCAGTTTGCCGCAACGGTCGCTGATAGAGCCCAACTCCGCTGCCACAGGCGTGCTAGTGCAGACCTCATGGGTCAGGGGTTCCCCATTTTCTCCAGTTTACGCGTCGTAGCCTGCCTCTGGCTTCCGTCATCTCTCCATTCTATGTTGCTTTGGTCCTTCTTCTAGCGGCCTTCCACGGGGGACCTGTTCAGGCTGCTGCCCCAGGGCGGCACTTCATTTTGAGTCCATATTCCAGCATCCACAGGCATACAGTATGACCATGACCGGCAACAGCGGCAATCATCAAGCACTGGTGAAAAGACGCCGCTAATGACCAAAATGATGTCGGCAATCTACAAGAAAAACTAGCAGGCAAACAGGCGCTCAGCCCGGCAACGCCGCATCCGCCCTGCGCATGACATCCTGGGTGTAGGCTGCAACCGATTTCATTCCAGCCAAGAGCGGCGCTGAGCCACCAATCAGGTGCCTGCAGCCACCATGCCCTAGCAATAGAACAGCCCAAAGAATTTTCTGTGGCTTGCGACTAATGCAAGGCTTCGTTTTTTGTTCCTTCCGCCGTGTTCCCGTCTTGGCTGGCCGTTATCGTGAAATGTGAGCTACCATAGTATGAACAGGCAAGCGGCCGTAATATCCCCAAAAGACGCTACATGCACGCTACGACGAGAAGAGCGCTATATCGCCATGGGGCAAGCGTGCAAGGACCACCACTATGGGGAATAATTGGAGCTTCCTTGATAGCGAACTGTGCTGGAGCACTCGTTTGCCCTCGGGGTTACTTCGTCGCCTCCGACTCGTACACCTCGGGCTATCGGGCTGCCTGTTCTCAAGCTTGGCAGTAGAAGTAATAGAACAGGGGCCCCTGGCGAGAATTCTGCTTCGTATTAAGTGTTCAATACTACGAGTAATAAATATCACATACGGCCTGCAGCGTAATTCCATAGTAAGTTGCAGCCAAGGCTGTCGCTGTGTGTGACGAACAGGATTCCACAAACTGCAACGACGCATGACAATTTAGTTACCAACACACCCCATGTACCGTGCGAACTTCGAGTACAGATTATTCTGGCCATCAAGGGCCCCGATTACGATTGTCCGCTATTGCGTTCTGTTTAAGCGTCTCAACGGGGTCCAAAGCGCATCACCGCAACGCTGACTCGTACACGAGCTGGGGAAATGCACATCCGACAACGGGTTGCTGCATTGGCTTGTGGGTTAAGCGCACGCTACTCGTACCAAACCCCCATAATCCCCTCCATTCCATGCGACACTGGCCATACTCGTAATCCTATTTCCCCAAGGCCATTTGCACGCTGGCCCGACGCGAAGCGGCCCTGTGGATCCTCCCCCTCACAGGCATCGGGGTGCCGTAGCGGGATACAATGGGCCGGAATTGACTCCGGCCAAGATTCCGGCCTCGATATGCAGATGTGATTGGCAAACCCAACTCCGTAAAACAAACCTGCAAAGAACCTCCCTGGCATCACAGGCCGGAAACCAGCGGCTTTCGACAAAAATGCCTGGCCACGCCAGGCCTGGTTCTGCCCCCTCCCCCACCACTCGCAGTACCCAATGCCCAAGATCATCTGGTCCACCTCCGCCTTTTCTGATGTGCAACAAGCATGAATTTGAACAAGCGCAGCGGCGCCTTCCACGATTGTCGCTCGACTCCAGTACACTCCCCTCCCTCGTGCCCCGTTTTCTTCCTTTAATTCGCTTTACCTTTAAGAGCAAGTGGTCCCAAGCTAAGGCCATCGTGGCTGCAGCTTCAGGCCATTATGCTGCTGGTTTACTGATTTAACACCCGATGTCGGGCCTGCTCATTATGCGGCCTCCTCCGCCCGATTAGTTGGTGTGGGTATTGGCCCTGCAAAGTCAGGTAGTTTCGGATTTCCGCCTCGTGAGAATGCTTTCCAAATCTCTCCGTCGGGTCACTCCTTTATTCGCCGAATATTTCTCGCCAGGCACGATTAACTGTTCAGGTATTCTGCCGCTTACCCTGCCCCTGCTGCCTCAGCTAGCGTGGCCATTTGTACTGTACGATGTAAATCGCAAGGCTCGAGCAGCCGAATTTCCCAACACCTATAAAGTATTACAGTAGTGATGGAATAAAATATGCCAGTAATGCAGCCACGGCAATACTTCACGTCATTGAGCGCATTTCAACTATATCTTGCCCGTCACGCCGTTCCGTGAGCAACACTCGTTCACGGAAGCTGTTGGTCTGCTCGACCTGCCACATGTAGCAGTTGGAGTCGATAGGTACAAGGATTCACAACGCGCGGAAATATCACACAGATAAGATGCAACGTAACGCGATCATACTTGCGCTCAGTTATATTGATGCCACTACTAACTGACTTTACTGTCCGGGCCTCCTGCGACCGATCCCCTTACCCTATAGCTTACCAAGCTACGGGAATGAAGTCGTGGGCAATACAAGCTGCAAGGACTTCCCTTTTAGAAATTCATATGTAGCGTATCAAGCAATTGTGATCGCCTTCTTCGATATACCGTACGCTTTTAGCATCACGACGACGAAGTACGGTGGAGATGTTTAGTTTGTTATCCAAGGGCAATGATGCTATTATTCCTCTAAGTGGCCATGTCGACGGCCATTGTAATACATGCTAAATTTAATGCGACCAGCTTATGTATTGTTTGAACAGGCTGCTACACATAAGCTTCTTCCGACTCCTCATCCTCTCCCTTTATCCACTCCCATAACGTGCTTGCTTGTCGCTTCAGCCAAATCGCCGCACTCATCACTAGCCAAGGCCCAAAAAGAATACCGACAAATTCCAGAAAGATGAAATCGGGCATTAAAAGATGTGTAAAGTTTTCATCGCGTACAAAAATGCGCCATCCGATGAACGAACCCAGTGTGAAAAGGGCGAGCTGGAAGTGATTCAACACATCGTTTCCGTCACTAGGCTCTGTTCCAGGCGGCCCTTGTCCGAATACTCGACTCAATGTGACGGTGAAGAAAGCAGAAAGCAGAGAAAGGGACTGTAAGGATAAGAATGTGAACGGGAGCGATGAGTTCCACGGAGCAAAGAGCAATGATACCGCTCCAATGAGGCCAGCTGCCATGATACCGGCCGCCAACATAATCCAGGGATCGTCTTTCATCCACGGCTCATAGCTGATCGTAATTGGGCATCTGAGCTCCATATGGAACTTGCGAACGCGCTTGTGTCGCCGTGCTCGTGTACTTTAATGATGCAGTTATAAGCATACGCATTGACGTAGGATTTTCTTTTTAGCAAGTCTTCCTGCGATATGTCGTGGAAGGATCGGATATGACGTACAGGTGGAGTACAGTCGCGGCAGTGCCTTCCGTCTCCCGCTTAGCCGCGACCAGTAAGGAGGAGATTGCAGCCCTATGTTGATTCGAATAAAGGTATTTATACATAAGGGACCCCAGGGTAATATTCTACGAGCCGTGGCTCTGTGGATTGTGTAACATCCTTATGAGGCGTGGTATGAAGCCTCATATGACGGTTTGCCACATCCCTGCCGCTACTAGCTTTGAAGGCAGGACATGCGGTACGTTTTGAAGCTTTTTTTTTTTAATCGTGTAATAGTCCTTTGGTGAATAGTACCTGGTTCGCCATTAATTTTTGATATCAAGAGCACAGGCAGGCTAGTCAGCACTGTTACATCTAGGCTTCTACGCTTGACTAAATGCCAACATACCATGCACATACCATTTAACGAGCACATGCGCCGCATTGTCCTGAATATATGCGTAAGACTTGAGGCTGGACAGAAAAATGTGTGAGTCCTGCGCCAACCACGCAGGCTCAAGTCACAATAAAACGCCATTGTCTGGCTTCACATGCTGAATACTGTCGTACCGCCTTCGCCCCAATAGAGCCAGCAATGTACCCATAAGGGAATCGTATATCATGCAAGCCTCAAATACATATGCGAGCTGAAAATAAAGACAAAATGGATCGCCGCAATCCCGATTCAAATGTGGTACACCCTCCCGGTAGCGTTTTTCTCGATGGGAAACGGTACAAGGGCATTGTCGCACGGCATTGGCTGCGCAGAGCGGCACTTTGGGCGGAGTGGCGCTTCCCCAGCATTTGTCGCCGAGCCGCAAAATTGCGTTCTCATGCGCTGACTGGGCGGGATGTGGGCGGTGCGGCAGACGCCAGTGCTTATGCCGCCCACTAATGTCGGCCACTGGGCAGGGGTAGTCGGCCACTAAAATCCAACGCTGTGCATTGTTCGCGTTCTTCGTTCAGCTGCGTAGTATACGAGCAGTGTCAAATAGGGTCTTTCCTGCGGGGTGGGTACAGGCTTCAATATGCCACTCGTATTCGGATTTCGCTGATCGCGAGACAGATCCCGTATTTGGGAAACGTGAACGCTAAACAGGGACGCTGCAGTTGTGTCGCAATAAAAAGCAAAGTGCTGATGTTGTCTTCTGACGGCGCCTGTTCGGTGTCACTTGATGCGCGGCGCCGCCAAGTGGTTGCAGCAGGGTGGCTCCCCAAGACCCTCGCGCTTCTTTCAAGGCATCTCATTGGCAACCACTTAGACTCCAAGGCCATGCCATGGCGGAGACCCATGCTAGATGCTAATGCAGGTCAGCATCCTCCTCACTATAGAGCACACTGTTGCACGAGCTGTTGCGACTGCCACCTGCCCATTTCGCTCGTTGTACCCGACGCCATCCCCGTAGTTCATGAGATGCGGTCAGGCATGTTCGCGCTATAGAGTAGTATTGGCTGACGAGAAGACTGCGCGGGCCGCCCCATGTGATGCATGGAATGTGTTATATAGGAACGGCGTCCCGCCGAGGGAGCGAAGGGTTGTCTCACATTCGAAGTAGTCTACTTTGTCCGTTGCTTCCTGTCGATTCTGAACAAAACATCCTCTCTGCAATGAAGCAGCACCAGGTCGTAGCCACCTTGGCTACTGTCTGGAGTCTCCTGCTGGCAAGTTTCGCGCTAGCTTCGCCCGCAGGAAGTCGGCACGAATTCAGCCGTGCCGTTGACAACAGCTGTAGAAGAGAGGACAGAACCTACAGCAATGATGTTCCGCGAGCTGGTAGCTATCAGCCATGGTCGCTTATTCCTTTTGGAAAGATTGGCTTCCCCGCCAAGCAATATGTTACCATTGTCAATTTGACGCCGCACCGATTTGTTCTGGACAAGGGCCGCACGCACTCGTACCAGATGGACATCTTTGACTGGGATGACATCCCGCAAGGTCGCTCGCGTCAGAATATTGCAAAGTACACAAGCAAGCCGGGCAAAAATCACGTCGACGACAATGGCGAAGCATACTACAGTATCGAGGGCACCAACAAGCGATTCATGGTGCGCAAGACGACGCACATTCCTGACGACTACCCGCGTCGCACCGTCTTTGACTTGAGCGGCATGGGGCTTGGTCAGCGCGAGTATTCTGACCCTGGCAAAGAGTCTGCAGTCACTCTCGTCATTACAGGCAGCGACTCGTACGGCTTCGTGGCGTCGCTTCGCCACGGACATGGCGCTTGGATGAAGGCTCTATACGACGTTATCAAGGACCGACAAGTGCAACACCTCTTCCTGCCCGGGTCGCATGACGCGGGAATGAGCCGAATCAGTGACCAGCTAGCCTCTCTCGGCACATCTGTTAACACGCAGACGCAAGGGATCAATATTTACAACCAGCTGCGTGCCGGTGCCCGTTTGTTCGATCTCCGGGTTGGCACTGTGCACGACAGCGATGACACATCGCAATATGGATACTGGGTCCTCCACGTTAACAATGAGAATGCGGACGTGGCTGTTGGTAATAGTGGCGAGTCTCTTGACGATGTCATTAATGAAATCAACCAATTCACATCAGAGAACCCAGGCGAGGTCGTCTTCTTCCGTGTCCGCTATCTTGTCGGTATTCGCAGCGTGCCAAGTTTCGGCCCGATCCGTTGGAGCGACGGCATGGTCAACGAGTTCTTTGGCAAGTTGAAAACCGTGAATAACCGCTGTGGAAACCTGGATATGAACACCAAATTCAACAAGCAGAAAGCCTCGTACTTTATGGATAAGAATGATGGCCTTGGTTGCGTTCTCTTCCTCCTCGATACGGGCAACTTGGACAGCGGTGTGCCCCACGACTCTGTCGGTGACGGCATTTATCGCACAGAAATGATGCCGGTTTGGGACGACTGGTCCAATCTTCCTGACACTCAGAAGATGGCAGAGGACCAGGTCGCGGACTGGAAGACGGTTGGCAGAAGCGGAGACTTCAACAATGACCAGTTTTTGATCGGCCAGTGGCTTGTCAGTGCAGATGCACTCACAACTACAGCCCTCTCCATTCAGAACATTGCGATCCAGCCTACCAATCCAGCGCTTTACTGGATGGGTCTGAACCACATGAGCCCCGAGACGTTCCCAACCGTCGCGCTCATCGACTATATCGGAGTCGTGGTCGAAGACCGCTTCAACTGGGACCAGCTGAGTGCGGAAATGTATACACTGGCGATTGGCATGAACCTGTACATGATTAGTGAGAACTGCGATATTAGCAAGCAGCGATCACCGCTACTGCCGAATAACCAGTTCTCCATTGCCGCAGAAGAAACCTCGACAGCCAACGCATTGGCTCCATTATGGAATGGAGTTATTTTCCAGAACGGCACCATGGTTGATGAGCCGATGGGCGAGGCGCATCCCGGAAGAGTAGATGTTTTGAAGAACGGCACCGTATTCTTGAATGGTACGGTGGTGCAAGGCGACGTGGCGAACCCGGAGTTCGACACACCATGAGCCAGGTTGTGGCTTTTGTTTTCTCTTTATATAAACCGTACTCGTACATAGGCCACATGAATATAGCCACGAATTTGACGACGTTGCAGCTTTTTGGGGTTTATTGCCCTCTCCAGTGTTTTGTGGTCTGCGGACAACCGGCCAGCGCTTGATGATATGGCTTTGCACCGAATATTATTGCAGTGGCATTGACGACGTGCGGATTAGTCTCCAATGCTACGGAAATTGGCTGCTTTTCGGGAGTTTCGGTCACAAACCCGATGCGGTTGACGATCCGGCTCGACAGTGCATGAACCTGTACGGCTGAACGGCAGACTGTGACGATCAGCCCTTGTTGGAACTGCCGTGGCGCACACAAGATCCTCAAACTGAGGACCCACAGCGCCTTGGACATTGTAATGTGAGAGTCCATTCAACTAATTTGGGTTTGCACGCACAGGTTAGGACAGCTCTGCTGGGATTCGCTGGTTCCGCCTTTCGGCACACGGTAACTGTGTTGCCCACCCACACATGACCTCACCATCAGCTAGCGTTTGGAGCTAGAGTCTCGTTTAGGGGCCGTCGAACCACTGGCGCAGCGCGACCACAGGCGATCATTTGCGAATCCGTCGTTAGCTCGGTCAGCGTGGGCGCGGGCAGGATTTTCCATGTGTGCCGTGGCGAACAGCCTCGGGAGAGAGCAGGGTAGGGGAGAGGAGACAGTTGCCATGCATTGCAGAATGCTTGTTTGTCTGTGAGCAACAGGCTGTGCCAAGTAATGACGAGCGGGTTGGTTCGCCAGCTGCCGAGCCGAACCCGCCAGCTGGTGACACGTCTGCTCCGCTGCGTGTCGCAATCTTACCCTGGCCACTTGGTACAGCATTCGGGCGCAGCAGATTGCGCGCTATTGCCGGCCAATGTCCACTATCGGCTCATGGTACCCAGCGTACAGCGTACCAGGTGCCGCCAAGCTTGCCAAAAAGGCGGGCCCAGCAGGCCAAGCTTCCCACGTCTCCATCGCGTCGCATCGTCCCGACGCCCGGCCCAGCAACAAAAGTCACCCCAATAACTGACCCTTGGCATTCCAACACTGCCCTCTACCACGCTAACTCTGTTGCTTCCCCCCCCCGCGCCGCTACTGATTCTTCCCCTTTGCACACACTCAAAACACCAGCAGCGGCAGGGACCTGTCTTTTTAGCTGGAGTCTCGGAATTGGCCTGACGTCTTGCTGCGACGACTCTGTTTACCTGAAGAACCTCAAACGCCACTGTCCGATCTCGATAAGCGCTGCCCAGGATGGGTGAGGCCGACGGCTACTACAACAACTCCGACGGGCGCGGGCCGCCGCCGCAACAGTACAGCCAGAATCCGCAGCAGCCCAATTACGGCTACAACAACAATAATCAGGGCTACAACCAAGGATACAACCAAGGACAATGGCAGCAGCAGCAGCCCCCGCCACCGCCGCCGCAAAACTACCAGCAGGATCAACAGCAGGGCTATCAACAGGGTTACCAGCAGCCAAACTACGGCCCTCCTCCGCAGTATAGCTACAACCCGCCGCAGCCCAACGACGAAAAGTACGGATTCGAGCAGGCCTTCAAGCTTGAGAAGCCCAAGTACAACGATCTCTGGGCTGGTATCCTGGTGCGTCATGACACACCATTCGGCGCTTGCGTGCCCCCCCAAAGCTAACTCGCCTCCCAGTTCCTCGCCTGCTTTGCCGGCTACGTCGTCGTCTCCGTCCTTGCCATCAAGGGATACGTTGATGGCTCCAGCGGCAATGGCATCTACGGCGGCCGCAACACGTTTTCACTCAACTCCAACACAATCATCCTGTTCACCTGCGCTCTGGGAGCTGCCGTCGTCTTGTCGTGGTTGTACGTCTGGCTCGCCCGCATGTTCCCGAAGCCGTTTATCTGGGTGACCGGCATCCTCAACATCGTCTTTGCCATCGGTACCGCCATCTTCTATCTCTATAAGAAATACTACTCCGCTGGCATCGTGTTCCTCATCTTTGGCGCATTCATGGCCTTTGCCTTTTACACCTGGATCCCCCGTATTCCCTTTTCGGCACTGATGCTCAAGACCAGCATCGACGTCAGCAAGAAGTACGGCCACGTCTACATTGTGAGCTTCATCGGTGGCATCCTCGCGGCTGCCTTTGGTGCCTGGTTCTCGGTTACCATGGTTGCCATTTACGTCAAATGGGACCCGTCGCCGGATAACCCCAACTGTGGCGCCGATGGAAGCGGCTGTAGTCAAGGCAAAGTCATCGGCTTAATCGTGTTTGTGACTTTTGCCATGTACTGGATCTCTGAGTGGCTCAAGAACACCATCCACACCACCATTTCCGGCGTCTACGCCTCGTGGTACTTTTGCGTCAACAACTTCCCCAAGGATGCGACGCGGGGTGCCGCCAAGCGTGCTCTGACATACAGCTTTGGATCCATCAGCCTGGGCAGTCTTCTCGTGGCTATTATCCAGTTCCTCCGCCAGCTCTGTTCCGTCGCCAAGAGTGAGTCCATGCAGGAGGGTGGTGTTGGTGGCTTCATCGGCATGGCAGTCTTTTGCGTCTTGAACTGCCTCCTCGGACTGGTTGAGTGGGCTCTCGAGTTCCTTAACCGCTACGCCTTCTGCCACATTGCGCTGTACGGCAAGGCGTACATCCCCGCCGCCAAGGACACCTGGAAGATGATCAAGGATCGCGGTATTGACGCGCTCATCAACGTAAGTCTTCGCCACCTGTTTCTTAACCTTGCAGCTCGCTAACCGTATCTAGGAATGCCTCATCGGACCCGTCCTCTCGTTCGGTGCCATGTTCATTGGCTACGCCTGCGCTCTCCTCGCCTACATCTACCTGCTCGTGACGAAGCCCGAATACAACTCTGGCGGCGGTTTCACCCCCGTCGTTCTGGCCTTTTCGTTCCTGATCGGTTTCCAAATCGCCCACGTCTTCACTACGCCTCTTTCCAGCGGTATTGACACAATCTTTGTTGCCGCTGGTTGGGACCCGCAGATCATGGTGCGTGATCACCCCGAGCTCTACCAAGAGATGGTCCGCCTCTACCCCAAGGTTCAGGAGGCCATCTACGACCGATAGGCAACTCGCTCGCAGTTTCTGCTCGGAAGTTCGGTTCGTAATGCGTGGTAGGCAGGGGTCGAGGGGCAAGATACCATTGGTTAATCACGACCTACAACAGAATAGACGTTTGGGGGAGAGTTGCAGTACTTTCATTCTTATTTTCCTTGATTACTTCTTTTAAAATGCAGACTTAACAGGTACTGCATATTCACCGCAAATGTGGTGTACGGTTAATAGTCCGTATTTAATACAATTTTGTTTGTTTAAGCAAGGACGATTAGTTAGTCGTGGTATAATTCGTAGAAGGCATAATAGCTATCTAGAAGAATTCGCTAAGGCGGTGCTAGGGAAGGCGTTGTATACTGCTTTTCATGAACTGGCAGTGACTAAGGCTTTTGATTGCGTGGACTGAAGGATAAGAAGAGCTATGAAGGCGTACGTGATCAATTGATTGAGAGAAAGGAAATAAAACTCTGCAAAAAAAGGAAGATAAAAAATAAGAAAGGAAAAAAGGAAAATGAGATATGAAAAAGGACGATGATTTCTAACTAGCAGATAATTGTGATGCTTTTTGTAGGCAACTAAACCTACCCTGTGCCGGGACGAATTTCCGTCTGCCCAGTCCTTATAAGTAGGCTCCAGCTATGCCGCAGTAATGGAACGCAGCTGCTACTGTAGTTTTCTTGACGACGTAGCCTGTATGATTGATCTACCTTCATAGATTATACGACACCAATAAGCAACTCGGCTCGGGAACGGACGCCGTACCGGTCCTTACACGTAGCCACCTTTGCAAGCTGCCAACGTCCGTCAGGCGCGACACAGCTGTTAGGCCCGGCTCGACTGCCAGCTCGTTGAAAGTTAACATAATTTTGCTTAATTTGGATAAACAGGTGGATAGACAGGTGGAGATGTAAGTTAAGATTTATTATTAGTTATAGGTCACCGGGGAACGGAGAGCCTAATCCTTATTATGCTATCTACTGCTTCGCGGCCTCCTTGTTGACGTCAGCCTTGGTGTTGTGGGATGACTCGTCCATCTTGTCGCTAATAGCATCCTTGGCCGCGGTGAGGCTATTGCGAGGGGTTAGTCTCGTGTGTTTTGGCTGGTGCGATGCGCTTTTCTTACCGGGTGGAAGCGTCAGCATTGCTATCCTTGGCGACCTCCTTGTTGGCCTCCTTGGAAGCAGTGGCACCGGCGCCCTGAACCGACTCAGAGACGTAGTTGGCAGCGTTCTTAAGGCTCTCCATTGTTGATGAGTGTTATACGAGTGATTGTTTGATGTTTGGTGGAATAGGTTGTGATAGAGATAGAGGAATTATGACGACGAGGTTGGCGATTACTAGGCCTTTAAATATTCATCCTGTTTACTTCCGGAAGCTGTTGGGCCGTCACATGTGGACATGGGAGCTCACATGTTGGGAATGCCGATGGGGCAATCGCCGACATCCAGGAAAACAGGGTTCAATGCGATGAAGTGAGCTGCCGCAAGGAGTTGTTAGTCGCTCAGGAAGCTTTAGCGCCGGTTGCTTCCCAAGTGTAGTGCGTCATTGGGGAACCGCAAAGGGCCGAGGCTGTGGCTGTGCAAGTGGCGCAACGCGCTGAGGTGTACACTTCCCTGTTTTTTTTTCGAATAGCTGGCTATATCCGGCCGGGAGCTAGTGCCATATGTCAAGGTCTGTTCGGCTTGAGGTTAACATGGTGCACCGAGTGGCGGGTGAGGACGGCTTTCAACCGATACCCAGGCTCGGCGATTGGCACACCAACATGTGGCTGTCATCCTGTGGCGTAACTAACGGGGGACGGTGACTTCTCCGTGGCGCTACTGGCAAAATGATGATGCTACTGTACGAGCCTCCCTGTCGATCGATTGCATTTGGCCCTACGCCAATATTACGGAGTCCCAGACATACTCTGACGAGTGGCTTCACCGCCTTACAGCGGGGATGAACCCAACCCGAGTCTAGAACGTCATGTCGTGACGACGCAGAGGATTACGTACTGCCCTGCGCTCTGCCATGGATTGTTGGCTGCGATTACGATCTACCACACCTAGTAAGATGGCACTAGCCATTGCGACGACCACCGCATCGTCGCGGCCAACAAAGTGGCTGGTCCCGCTGAGTGTATGTTGAGCAGCCGGGCACGCGGCGCGCATCCCTGTACCATCAATCACCGATGGGGATGGAACAAAATTGTCTGCATGCACGATGCCGGGATTGGCCAGCCCAGTCCATTGGGCTTTTCTTGAGGGCGACGCCACCACAGTTCTGGCCTGGACCTGGAGATCTCGGAGAAAGTTGTGCTGTATGCCCCACTGCTCGCCACCTCTACTCAGGCTCAATCCCTGCCTCCTTGTAGATCCTTAAACTCACATCATGTTACCATCATTGTCTATTGCTTTTTGGTCGAAATCTTGCCATGTCTCGTCGTCCATCGCTTTAAATCAGTTCGATGGCACAAGGACCTCTTAAACCTTACGCCTTGACGCCAATGACCTCGCACTTTTTGATTTCTCCATTTGTTATTGTGACTGTACTCTGTAGACAAAGCCAGCGATAGAACTCTACAGAGAAAAAAAAAAAAATCCGGCGAATGTTGGCATCAATTGAGCAGGACGTCTATGAAGGAGTATGTACATGTGGGATTGTTATTACGCCAGTGATTGCATACGTAAATGGGATGAAAGAATATATAAATGGGATTGTTGCTACGCCACTGATGGCATAGTCTCTGCTAGTATGTCTATCTATAACAGGTTAAGTACGTCAAAGTAAAATACAAAAAGTTTAAGCCCGGTCAAGCAGTCATGTCAGTACTGTACATGATGCTGTACATTAATCTCGTTCACATTATTCTCGTTCCAATCCTAGAACTCACTTGTGCCCTCACGTTAGTCGCATTAGTTATGGTCCGTCCTCCTCGGGGGCGACAAGTGGTTCAAATCGACCAACCCATCAGCACCCGCATTATTCCTAGCATGTTGGCTTGGCTGGTCAGCAGAGTATTCGGCCAATGCAGCCCCAAGGCTATTGCTGTTGCTACTCATGGGACGTGTTCGAGTAGATACCGAGCGTCCACGGTAACCCTTTGTGGCAGGAGAGAGAGTGGGCGAAGTGAGGTCAGGTCGTGTGGCGTCGGCGCCAGTTGCGGCATTCTCTTCGTCAAAGGCAAATCGGTCAATTTCTTTGTCGTCGAAATCCTGGCCAGGATTGGCCGTCTCGTACTCGAGAACTTTGATTGTGTGATAAAAGATGGCAGCAATAATGGCTCCGATGACGGGGCCCAGCCAGTAGATCCAGTGGTAGCTGGGAAACTTGTGCAGCGCGACGCAGGGTCCAAAGCTGCGAGCCGGGTTGAGGGAGCCTCCAGTAAAGTAGACGCCAGTCAACTCAGAGATGAAAAGCGACAGACCAATACCAATGGGAGCCAGGTATGTTCCTTTGTGCTTTTCGGCCGCTAGCATGATGATGGTCAAGACGAGCTGCGCTGTAAGCAGGGCCTCGATCCAGAGACCTTGTACAACGCTGGTTCCGCCACCGAGTTCCGTGCTGATCTGAAGCTTTCCCGGGAACAAGGCCAAGACGACGGCCGCAGCCGAGGTGGCGCCAAGGATCTGGGCGACGATGACAATAGGAGCCCGCACCCAACCGACGGCACCAATCAGGGAGAGGGCGAGAGTGACGGCAGGGTTAAAGAGGCCTAGAAGGCCGTGTTAGATTCGGTCCATAAACAGCCCATTTCGGCGTGGTTTGGTAGCGGCATTACTTACCTCCGCTTATGCGGAAAAAGATCCAAGCATTGACAGCGAGGCTGAAGCCAAACGCGAGGGCAATATACACCAATGTGTCAGCGTTTGGAATGTCGGCAACGCTCGTGTCGTTCTTTTGGACCCCAGCCTGTGCGGTATTGGCGACCTGCGTGGCAGCGAACGCGCAGAAGAGGAAGAGAAATGTTCCGGTGAACTCTCCAAGGGCAGCGATAAAGTGGTTACGGATCTTGTTGGGCAGAAAACCTATGAAAGGGAGACGTAACTCATTGAGGGGCCCGTTGGCGTCGCTGCTTCGCTTCTTCCGCATGCCGGGAAGGTACAGCCATTGGCTTGTGGGTTCATTGATTTGCATGATGAAAACGTATTTGCTTCGTGGATAGGGATATAAGAGAGTGTTTCCGGTATGCCTGCGGTGCACCGAGAGAAGATTCCTTTCTGGAAACGGGGTAGACTCTGTCTATTAATGCGGTAAGACGGGACGATAGTCAAGTACAACTGCTTCGGGGCTGGCAACTGTTGCCCATCTATATATACTAATACATAATGATCTGCATAGAAGGAAGAAAGAAAAATTCGGCCCCTACGTCAGAAGCAGACATGCAGCTGAAGCACTGCATAGCACAGGGAACTAAAGGGCATAGAAGAGACAAAGAGGCCTGCCTAAGTGGTAGTATTGCCCGGGCACGTTGAGAAACGGCTGGACAAAAGTTGGCCGGAAGGAAGAGTTAGTTGGCAGTATGGTGGAATAGGTTGACAGAATCAGGATTTCGAGACGTTGGCTAGCGCGTGCAAGTGTTATGTCTGGGCCGGTGAACCCGTCTTGGTCTCCATCTCCGTGAACAAATTAAGCATTGATCTGCCAACTTGTGGCGCTAGCGAGCAGATGGCTGCGACTGTGCTGCACGCCATGAACCGCAAGAACGGGCGGATGCACAGCCACTGTGGCTTGCGCATACCGTGGCCTCCACAGTGACCTGTATCGGCTCCACCACCACATGGATACCGTTACGTCTTGGTACTTCGCTGCGTACGAGTAGGTAGTTCGATAGTCCAGCGACGTCCAAAGGATTGAATACAACAACTGTGACAATATTCATCGCGTCCCTGCCTGCAACATGCCTGGTGATTATGACCGGCCTTGCTATAACTCAATGGCTAAAGAAGCGGGACATGAATGTACCAATGCATTCCACTTAAGCCTCCTGCGGATTGACTTAGACTGCTTCGAGGCTGCCATCAGATCCGGAGCCTGTTGAGGGCGAGTTAGGATATGTGTGGGCCTCAGACCATTTCTATTACTCATATTCTAACTGCAGTATTGTAACATGCGCCGATTATATTTGGCCGAGTTCTAGTTTGGTGACGACATGATGCCTTTATTACGTGCTGGGTCAATGTTCATATTGGCAATGAATCAGCTAAGCGTAGCTATATAAATACGCAGTGTAGATGTCTATATATTGAAAAAGAAACGTACAGCAAAGCTACTCTGTATCAACAGCCCTACTGCAGATATATAATAGCTATAGTAGAGGTATGCTAAAGCAAGCCCTGCGTGCTCCCAGTTGACTTTAGCTAACGCTACTCACAGCCCGAAGAGTTAATTGACTTGTCTAATACCTATACAGAGTACTAGAGCTAGAATATATAAACGATGAAATAAATTTACCAAGCAACAGCGGTCGTCAGTAGCCCAAGCCAGAGAGTAGAGTAGCCGATCAAGCGTTTCGAAGAGATGCTGTCCAGTTACACGGCCAAATAACCGTGGCTGAGCCTTCGCAGCAAGATTCCCAGTGAGAAGAAGGGTAATCGCCAGCTAATCGGCCTAGGCTTACCTAAACCTAATTCTAGGCGGCGTTGCTGCAGGTTAATGTGCCCGCATCTACTCGGAACAGCGGTAGTGCCATATGGCTGCCATTCGCGCACACATGGCTCACACACACGCAAAAGCACCAGTTGACGAGGCGCTGTTATAATGCAAACAAAATCTGTATAACTCGCTCCGTAAAAACTTGCACAAGTGGACACTCTTCTGCACACACAAAAAGCTCCGCTGCCGACCCCCGTTATAAGGCAAATTATCCTCGTCTCAGACTCCACGGGGTCCCATTCCCGGACAGCGAAAAAATTGGCAAGATGGCCGAGTATGGTTATGGCGTCAGGTTAAGGTCATCTTAACACTTCAATCCTGATGGAGCAATCCTCCTGGGTTCAAATCCCAGTCTTGTCACTTCTTTTTTTTTTTCCGTTTACATTTTTGTCTTTTTTGTCATTTGGGAGCTTGTGATGGACCGTGGCGTGGATGTGGACTCTGTGGGTTACAGACCCTGGTCATGGTGATTATTTTTTCTCTCTGTCCACTGCAAATATTTCCAACTTGTGAATTGAAGCTTCAGATGTTAAATCCAGTGATATGGAACTCGCAGTGCCTTGAATATATGTATTGTGTATCAATCTAGTGTTGTATATCATCCTGAAAATGTGCCGTAAATCCAGTCTCCAAAACGCCACAGCTGCCTGACAATGTACAAAGTCGCAGCGCTGAACATGAAAAAGAGAAAAACCCGCCAACATAAAAGACTGTGCGCGCTCTTTGAAAGGGAGAATTATAAACACCCGGGAAAATGCCTTGAACAACCGACTCTACTCCTTGCCACTGCCTTGCTGAGCTTGCCGCTTCGCGGCATCCGCAGCACTCTTCTTTAGCGCCGCGACTTGCTCTTCGCTTCGCTCCGCGTCGGCTTCCTTGTCGTCGAGGCGGACGACCTGCCAACGTTGTGGTGAAGACTGCATTCCAGGCCAGAGGTCTGTTGGCAGATACTCTCCCACGTCTTGCCGAAACGTCTCCCGAGAGACTCTATCTGCCTCGAGGAGCTTGTCGACATTGTCCTGTGCCATGCGCCAGATGCCCTTGACCCTATCCTCTACGGCTCTTCTGCGCTCCATCTCCAGTATCAGGCTGTCGTACGCGCTGGCGTAGCCTTCATAGAATTGCCGCATGTCCTTCATTTCAGCCAGCCTGTCAAAGACGCTTTCTTTTTCTAGCTCCCAGCGCGTCTTGAAGTCTCCCTCAGCGGCAAGATAGTCACCAAGCCGATCACCGATAGAACCCAGAATGGCAAATGCTTCAAGCATTCCCAAGTAAGCCTTTTCGGATTCCTCTTTGCGCTCCGCAACGTACTTGTAATCCTCTTCCATGGCAGCGAGCCTCTGCTGTATCTCTTGGACAACATCGTTCACTTCTTCGGCATCTTGCATGACGACTTTGAACATCTCAGCTCGGTCATCGTCTGTTTTGGGCTCGAGGTCGTTCGTATTGGATTCTTGCTCGGCAATGACACCAGAAATCGACACACCATCGCCGCCTTGGGACTGCGTTACTTCGGCCGCTCTCCGCCTCGCCAAGTCCGCGCCGCCTTCTGTAGTCCGGATCGCAGTCACGCACATGTCGAAGTGGTTCGTCAAAGATGCCAATAGTTGCGCCATAGTTGCGGAGTTTTCTATCAAGCCCAACACAACCTCTGTACCGGCTTGCTCGCCCTCGTTTCGTTCCGATGCGGGCGCCTCGACAATGATCTTTTTGAGGTTACGAATGTCGGTATCGAAGCGAAGCAAGTCGCCATCAAACGACTGTTGGATAGCCTGTTTCCACTGTTAGCAAATTGACTGCCGGGCTGCAATAGATCCGGACGCCATACCTGTAGCTCTTGAATGCTCTTCTTCATGGAATCCCGCATCCGGTTTACGCTATCTTCGTCGACATAGTCTAGCAGATTCTTTCGATCCTCGCCGTCAGAGGCCACGACGCTCTGCACGTCGGTACCCCGCAGCATTTCCATGGTACGCTCCAGCTGGCCGTCGACTTCATCCATCGCCCGTATCAGAACTTTGAAGTCCTTCTTACCCCAGTCATACGTTGCTTGCAGGCTGCGTCGCACACGCACGAGAATAGCAGCCTGGTCGAGGGTAGCCCCGCGCAGGAAGCCGGACTGGGCCTTGAGAATATGAGCCTCCTCTTGAACATTCCGCGCAGCTGTTGCGAGCTCGTTGGCACGGAGGACATGGTTCATCGAGGACAAAGAGCGCTTCGCAGCTAGCAGATGGTTGACAAGTGTTTCGACCGGTATCGATGGTGCTGATGATGGTCGCTTTTCGTCGGATCGTCGTAGTGACGCCGCAGAGGAGCCCGCGCTGCGGCGGGTGGAGGCGGCTGGCGAGGCCATGGTGGTGCCGACCGATCGGTAGCAAATGCAGCCTATTCTGGGATGCTCTCAGGTAGATGAAGGCGATGTGCTACATGATGCACATGATGCTGCGTTGTCTGGGGTCGTGTTGTGGAAGGAGGCAATAGAGGACGACAAGGTTGCGGATCGATAAGCTCGGAAGCTGTAGGGGTGCAAGCTCCGATAAGCCCCAGATTCGCGTCATTCATTGCCCAGGCACGTTTCGGTTGGCGCTCCACCCGGCAGGCTAAGAGCAAGCCGAAAGCAGTAACCTGCTGGCTTAGCACCATCAGCAGCAGTTGGGACTTGCTCTTCATCTTTGTAAGTCGAAAACTCGAAAGAGAAACTGCGACAAAAAAAAAATCTCCTGCTATCAGGAAAGAATATAATGGCAACTAGAAAAGTGCCGTCCACATGTATGGTCTGGCGTGTCTTGGGACGGCAGTCACGCCCCTGTATGTGAATGGCAACGAGGGTTCCGAAGCGAAAGTAACTGCTCCTTGCTTGAAAGAGCATGATGGACTCGTAACATCATCATAACTAATGCGAATTTCTTACCCATAAGCATACCATAAACACGAATAACCTAAATATAGAGCCATATCATGGTAAACCCCCGAGACCTCAACCGTCGGCTGTCCTGTGACTAACACCTCTGCTAGTTGGCACAACCGCTTGGGAGCGAGGACTTCACTGCCGAATATCGAAGAGAAGCCCTGCGAAGTGCTATACGCCGATCCAGAATGGCACGACAACTTCGAGTCACGAATCCAGACATCGATACGGTCGCTTTGGAAAAATTGTGTTTTGAAGAGGATGCCGCCAGTCATCCACGTCCGCCAGCGCAGCGCCAAAAGCGCCAAAAGTTTTCTCCTTTTCGCCTCCCACGGATCCCAGAGCTACCCGAAATTTCCGAAGCTGCGGCAAAGTACAATTCCAAAATTGAGCGCTTGGAAGATGATGCAATCCGGCAAAAGGGGGGAAGCGCCCACCACGGATCCGGCATCAAGGCGATAAAGGGCAAAGTGCAAAAGATTGTGACGCCTCTGGCAGGTGGCGTGTTTGGAAAGCCGGGCATCTGGCTTTGTTCACATTGCGAAAGATACCTCGACGATTTGACACCTGCCAAGGAAGACAATGATGCGGTAGCTTGCATGCAGCAGAAACTCGGGATTTGGCCGCCTTTTAGACGCGTACCAGGGCAAGAGATGCGGCAACGCAAATGTGCGTCGTGTAAAAGGCTCGAATTTACGATTCTTTTCAAGTACTACGAAGCGGATGGATAGATTATGGAGGGAAAAGAGAAACAAGCGTTTTGCAGGTTAGCAAGAAATATGCTGGATACTGTCTTTGAACTTGTGTTTATTTATTGAGCGAGGGGTATAATTAGATGGTTATGAAATGCGCTTTTGTGTCATACTGTTATAAGTGAATAATGCAGTCAATCAATCCATCAAGTGCCGCGGCTCTGTAGGGGCGGCTCCCTGAGACAGAGGTGTTTCTGGGCCTTCGGGTTCCGAATGGCCGTCCTCCGCTGACGCAGCAAGAGCCTGCACTTTTCTATCCATGCGTCTCCTCCATGGCCTATAAACAATGATGGATCCCAAGCCTACGACAACAAACACGCCGCAGATGCTGCCACCGATGATGTCAAAGTTGTCACCGATTGCTGCGACGCCATCCCAGAAGCTGCCCTCTGGTTCGGCAACATTTTGCGCCAACGACAGGACCTGCACGATACCAATGAATGCCGAAACAAAAACGGTGATGCCGGTCAATACTATAGAGTAGTAAAGAATGGCAACAGTATCCCGAGAGAATGCTTTAGATGTGTACAGCGCCATCATCAACGCACCGTCCGTGGTGTCGAGAAGACACATGCCAGCTACGGAGGCAATGTGTTAGCAAGACGTACGATGTTCCCAGGCAAATTTCAACTTACACGTGAAAAGGACCGGAAAAATGAGGATGAGCCATATGCTCGTTCCCTGAACCGCCTGAATACTCGCAATGCCCAATATGGCAATTTCGGAGCTGGTATCGAAGCCTAGGCCAAACACAACACCCAGAGGGTACATTTTCCACGGGCGGTCAATGGCTTTGAACAGACCCTTGAAGATGCGAGCAAGAAAGCCCCCGCCCTCAAGATCAAATTGGCCGTTTGCGACGGCTTCCGCATCATACTCCGTGGCAGTGCGCTGCCCGTTTTCTTGATCCTGTCGGCGCTGAGCGAGCACTTGGCGCAGGCGAGTTACGAGCCGGTAGAGCACCCATCCGTTTCCAATACACAGAATGATTAAAAAGGCCGCGCTGACGGCAGTGCCAATGATGTTACCCACACGGGTGAAGCCGTCAAAACGATCTCGCAATGCGCCGCTCGTAGCCGCCACAACAACGCATGTAATGATGACAATTGTGCTGTGGCCAAGCGAGAAGAAGGTGCCGACTGTCGCAGGACGCTGACCGGACGCGATTAGGCGTCGGGTCATGAGATCAATTGCGGAGATGTGATCTGCGTCGAGTGCATGGCGAAGACCGAGGGAGTAGGACAGTGCTGCCGGCGAGATAAGGCGCGGGTGAAAGTGCAACACGACAGCGATGGCAGCCCAGACGACGGCGTTTACGCTGATGAGGAGGCATATCATGAAGATGCTGTTGGACGGGATGCCACTGAGGAAGCCGGGCTTCGGGGGCAGCTTGACGTTTAATTTGCCCATCGTGTGCGAGAGTTGTGAAGCCGAAGTCTCTTTGCACCTGGAGTTGCTTCCTGCCTGTCGCAAGAGTAGACAAAAGTGCTACTGTGCAAACCGACGCTGGCTCTGGGTAGAAAAGAGCCAAGACTGACCGCCGCACGGCTCAGGCGAAGATTTATATAGAGTCACCAACACGATTCCGACTATGCCCGCACGAGAGTTGTCTAGATTGCGGTGTGGTAGCGCCCAAAAGGCACAGTTGGATCATCGCCCAATTATACGAGCCTCATTGGGTACAAGCTCGGTGTGGGTTCCGGTTCCGGCACGCAGAAGCCGACTATGTGCATGGACATCTTGGGCAGTGAGGGGCTGGTAAGGCTAGAAGAGGGAAGGACCTGCGTTGCATACGAGTAGCTGCCCTTATTGGTCCAGCACTGATAAGATATGCCTACGACTGCAACATGCAGCTCTGCAGCACTTGCAGGCATTGGCATGGTGGAGGGAGTGTTATCTGCCCCGCGACGCGGGGTCTAGATTGCATGTCGTCGTTAGCAAAAGCAATTGCGCTGATAAGGAAGCTCCAGCCCTCATCGGCGTGCGCCGACAATAAAATGCGGGCGGAGAGCGACGAATATCAAGGCACTATTCTATTCTACCTGAGATGATTTATGAGGCGCTGCTTCTGGAACAGAAAGAACTGTAGCAAGCCATGCAGCACGAGACCGTTTTACAGATCTGCCGTGGATCGAGTCGCAACGCAACAGTCCGAACCCCAATACTGTGCTAACCTCTCACCAGCGTCGCAGTTGACATGGGCCATGTCGAGTACATTGCGCCCTTTGGGTCGGCGTATAATGAAATATTTCCGCATTATCAGACGCACAATTGTGTGTGAAAATGGCCAGGAAATTTTTACACAGTATTATGCGAAGATGTGTTCGCCGAAATGCTCAGCACAAGGACGCTAGCGTTGCGCCCACGCCCGTTTGACTTATTGTTCAGGCAATTGCCTCTTTCGTTCAAGCGTTCTGAGCTCGGACCTCAGCGCATGGCTCCCAGCCGATCCCCGATCGAAGGCTGGTCCGGTTGCCTGTTGCGATATCCTGAAGTGCTTAGTACTTGTACCCAAATATTGTGACGGCACGATACTAAAACTGCCCATGGCTGCGCCAACGGGAAATGCCTCAAAATTGCCACTATTCAACTGCAATAATTCTTCACGTGGCAGGTTGGTGGGAACCTCATATCGACTCTTAGTAACGCGACGGTCCTTTAATAGCTCCAACCTTGCACGGCGTCATACTAATGCTTATTATCGCAGTCAATTGCTTTGCAATTGGCTGGCGCTTCTAAACGGGTTGCGCATCACGGACCCACGGTCGAGCACACATGACCCTAAGCTGCATCCCAAAGGCGCCTCTCGTTGGCTGCTAGTAATGAGGCTCCAGGGGCAGTCACGCGTTACTGTTAACCGCAAGCACTCTTAGCAAGTATAAAGTCTTTAAGAAAACGTAAAATACTCGTAGTAAATTTAATGCTACATTATCTCAAATCGAATTACAAACTGTCCAAGTATACCAATCACCAGCTAGTCCTATCGAGATGTCTGTCCCACCGCAGCAACTTCTGCCCGTACCGGCAAAGGACCAAGTCATTCCCCTCACAGAGGATATGATTCAGAGGCGCCAAAAAATTCTGGACAATATTATTGCAACAGTAACAGGCGAAACCGCATGCTTTGGCAATGTCTTGTCGCCTTTGGCAGAATATGACGATGAAACGTCCGGAGCACAACATATGATCCAAGTTCTCAAGTACGCGTCTCCAGACAAGGAAACGCAGGGCCTGGTGGAACATGCAGACCAACTCTGGACTGAACATTATAACGGCCAGCAGAAACGGGTAGAATATGTCCGCCTCGTTCAGGCAGCAGGAGACCGTAAAGACAGTCTCCATCCGGAAGCACAGCGGATGCTGACGAAGAAATTGGAGTGGTATGAGCAGCTGGGATATGGAAACATCAGCGACGAAACCAGACAAAAGTTTCTACAGACAAAGGGCGACATAAGTGACTTATGTGCTCAGTTCAACCGCAACATACGACTTTATGACGGCGGCCATCTCACCTTCACCAATGAGCAACTAGAGGGATTATCAAGCGCAGACTTTGGCCATTTTACCAAAGACGACAAAGGGAACTGGCGTGTACCTCTTGATAGGAGCAGCCGAACAGTTATTTTACGCAAAGCCCGAAATGCAGAGACTCGAAGAATTATCGATGCAGAATGGGCAAAGCGGCTTCCAGAGAATGTTCCGCTTTTTCGAAAGGCGATATTGTTGCGAGATGAGAATGCTCGCCGCATGGGCTATAAAAGTTTTGCTGAATTTTGCTTGCCAAATAGGATGGCAAAATCCACAGAGTGGGTAGAAGATTTACACGAAACCCTCGCTAATAGGATGCTGCCCAAAGGTAAAGAATACTTCAGAGATTTAGTGGAAGCAAAACGCCGCACGTTAGACGAAAAAGGTGACAGCGATCACAACATTGAAGTGCACCCATGGGACGTTTCCTACTTGAATCGGATTTTAAACGAACAAGACAACGTCGATTACGATGCTATCAGCGAGTACCTGCCGTTCAGACATACCGTTGACGCTGTCCTTCGCATCTTTTCCATATATCTACAACTACGATTGGAACTGGTGGAGAGCGAGGCGCTTATAGGGAACTTATGGCATGATGATGTGACTGTTTGGGCTGTTTGGGACGACAACGGCGGGGATAATTCCTTTGTCGGGTACTTGTATGGAGATTTTGAGAATCGTGAGAACAAGTATAAGCATAACCAAACAGTGACTGTTCAGCCAGTAAGTTCTCTGACAGATGACAACGTTCCAATCGCTGACGTTATTGCAGGGCTATCTTCGGCCTGATGGAAGTCGTGTGTATCCATCAACGATATTGATGTGCAGCTTCTCACCCAATATTGTCGATGGCTGCAAGTTGCTGCGACACGAGAACTTGAAGACACTTGTGCATGGTAAGCATTAATACAACAAGCCGGTGATAAACTCGGAGGCTTTGCTCATCCCTGATAGAACTTGGCCATGCTCTCCATGAGCTTTTTTCCAGGACAAAGTATTCAAAATTTCATGGGTACCGGGTCAGCCCAGAATTTGGTGAAGCCATCGGTACCATGATGGAAAACTTTGCGTGGCTCAAGAATGAGTTGCATGAAATTGGCTGCCACTATACCTTTTTGAAGGAAGAGTATAAGTCCGCATGGCAGAAACGAAACCCCGATCGCGAACAGCCATCAAAAAGGCTACCGGATAGTTTGGTCGACCGTTTAATTAATTCGCGTCCTAAGTCAAAGTTGCAGATGCAACTTGGGCAGCTGTAAGTTTTTGTGCTCATATTGGCGACATGCAGGCTGACATTGCCTTTGAAGTTCCGATTCGATCTTCGACTTGACAGTACACAATCCAGCAACACATGAAGACTTGGAGAAATTGGACGAGACAATATATTATATTGAGCTGGAAGAAAAGTTTACATTTACTAGAATGGAAGGGACTTTTTACCCTCAAGCAGCATTTAGCCATCTTGTCTCCGGCTATGAGGCAGGCTACTACGCCTACATCTGGTAAGTACCAGCAAAAGACATAGACTCTCTATTTTACTAATACCATGTGATGTAAGCTCAAATGTATTCGGAGAAGAGCTCTTCGATAGCAACTTTGCGGCGGATCCGCGAAACAAAAAGGCTTGGGCGAGGTTTCGGCATGAACTTTTGCAGTACGGTGGGAGCAGAGATGAGACAGAGGTCTTGGAGAAGTTTCTCGGAAGAACGCCGAATCCAGATGCGTTTTTAAAAAGAATTGGCATCGAGACAGAATGAGAGGGTACGTAAACATTTATTGAGCTTAGCATTGCTGCTACAGCTACAGCCAGCCGATACAATCCTGTTCGTCTTCCTTGTCTACCTCAAAGTCGAACCTGGTTACGTCTTCTTTGAACGGCCATAGATACGTACTAGTAACTCTGCAAAATTCTGTTAGAAAAGGTTGTCAATGACGGAAATGTCCCATTTGCAAACCTACCGGTGGTGTTCACTGCTAGCTTGGTACTCTTCCAAAGCCGCCTGGTCGTGGTGATAGCTGACAAGAGCGAAATGGAAGCCTTTGCTTCGCTCTATAGGATCTGTAATGGAAGGACCGCCGACGGCTAAGCGGCCTTTTAAAACGCAGGGGAGGCTCTTCAGTGTCTTGAGCTCTCGAACAAATGTTGCTTTCTGCTCGTCCGTGACCTCTGGGCGGAACTTGAACAGAACTGTTCCAGTCAGCGGGAGTTGAGCTGAACTATTCTATAGCCATACCTATGTGAACAACAGTCATTTTTCTTTTTTTCCAGCTCGTTGATTATTTAGCTAGGGATAGGGAGAATGTGTGGAATTATACGTTGTGAGCTAGAGTTTATATCATGTTTCTTTTTCACTTTGCGGGGACGGAGATTCTCCGTCTGCCTGCATTCCACGCAGTGCCGGACCCACGAGTCAAGAAAGAACTTACAGAAACAGGCATTAAGTAGAATTACCACGACTTAATAAAAATAAGCAAGAAATATAGGAAACGAGAGCTCATTTAGAAAATTAAAAATAAATTAAAGTAGCATTAAGTGTTACATAGTCTTCATTGGGGAAGCAGAAACCTTGGCCGCTTCCGCGTTTAAAGCGTCAATCTCTGCCTGTACAAGAGGTATACCGGTTTGCTCCCTCTTGCGCTGCTCCAGCTGCTCCGGTTCACCAGGGAAGTATATGCGCTCTACCCCTGCAGCCTTTTCTGAGCCAGTAATTCGATCATAGAGATACTGGATTCGTTCTCTGAAATCGTCCAGACTCATGAATAGGTCGGGCTTGATCGCGATAATAAAGTGGCCAACATCAGCCGGGCGCGAGGGATCGTATGGCCCGGTTACATGACCAGCGAAGGCTGACCCTGAAAGGACGCCAGAGAAAACGTCCATCATCACCGCCAGTCCTGACCCCTTGGGTCCACCCATGGGAAGCATAACACCACCCAAAGCTGCCTCAGGGTCATCGGTTGCTCTGCCTTCTGCGTCCAAGGCCCAGTCTGATGGGATCTTCTCTCCGCGTCGCTTAGCCTTGTATATCTTTCCTCGTGCAGCCACGGAAGGAGCCATGTCAAGAATGAAATTGGATGAATCATCCTTTCCAGGTGCACCGCAAGCAATAGGAGACACCCCAATTAGCTTTTCTTTGCCTCCCCATGGAGCCAGCGCCGGGCTGGAGTTGGTGAAGACGAGGCTCATCATGTTTTCGTCCAGGGCCTGCTGAACAATCCACGCGCTCATACCGAAGTGATTCGAGTGCTTGACGCTAGCCATACCAATGCCATACACTTTGGCAGACTCAATGGCGGCCTTCATGCCTGCATGAGCAGCCAAGAATCCGAACCCGTTGTGGGCATCAACTTGCGCGACTACTGGCGTGATCTGATTCACTATCGGGCTAGCGGTCTGGTCAAGCGCATTTTGTCGGATTCGCTCCATGTATGAGGGAATACGGTTCATCCCATGTGTATCAACGCCGCGGAGGTCTGCTGCGACTAGGCACTTCGCGACGATGGCAGCGTTCTGCGCTGGCACCCCATTTCCTGCGAGGATGTCTTCCACCAGCCGGATTGCTTCCGCGGCCGAGACGTGAATGCGCTGTGCCGCGCTTGAATCTTCAATATGCTCCATGATTGCAAATAAAGTTGTTAAAGAGATCCGTAAAAGTCAGGAAGCTACCGAAATCCACTCCAATTTTCGTCAAATCATCAATGGTCTTCATGGAGATGATTCTGCTGTAAATATAAGTTTGTTGGAGCGGGCAAACTCCGTGTGATGCGCGAGGTGGAGCATAGGCCCCCACATCAGGTGCACGGCATTTCTCCGTCCTCAACACAGGTCGCGGAGAAGTTCCATGCGCACGGCCCAGAGCACGCTTGCTGCCTGTCTATACTCTTATTTTCATAGTCCGAGGCGTGTACTGAGTACAGACAATCCCGGCTCGCTCAGGTGCATTATGCCGACCACAGCGGGCCATCGACGGCACACCGATGCCGATCGCGACCAGCAGCGTCTGCGACTGGCGTGTCTCCGATGCCAGCGCCGAAAGATTCGTGTGAGTACAGCAGCCCTTAAGTAGGTGCGATTAGAAGAGCTAATTGTGGTTTAAAGTGCGATGGAGGGCTGCCAAATTGCAAAAATTGTCGAAATGCTGGAGCAGAGTGTGCTGATGGTGTCAGCGCTCGCCTGAAGGACTTACCTCGGGCGTAAGTGCCTGCGTTTATGATTTGTGGTCTCTTGCTGACAACTATACGCAGACATATATCGAAACTCAAAAGCAGAATTTCATGGCTAGAGTCCATTATTAGGGAGAGATGTCCCGATATAGATCTCTCTCAACCTCCTGGCGAACACCCAGATGGAACTCTTCAAGATGCGGATCTCAGCTTCGCGACGTCAGTCCAAGGAGTAGATACGCAGCTACTAGGCGATGAAAACGCTCGATCAGCCTCATTCCAACCTGCACATCCAAATGTTAGCCAAGTTCTTGGTGGGCCAAACAAGTCTGCGCATGAGATTGGTATGGTCTCTCTGGGAGCTAACCAGGATCCGAGATACATCGGCCCGTCCAGTGGATATTTTCTGGCACGCGTCATGCTTCCTAAGAGCAGCTCGGCATCGAATCTCTGTTCTACACAAAGACAAGACGGAGATATTTCAAGCGAACTAGTTGAGGCACTGCAGGGACCGCTGCCTCTGCCGCCCCGAAGCACGGCCGAGAAAATATCTGACGCCTATTTCGACATGATCCATCCACAATACCCAGTTCTGCATCAGCCTACTTTTATGAAGATGCTGGACTCACTGTATAAAAGTGAAAGTGAAGATGCGGTGACTTCTTTCCAAGTATACATGGTGCTGGCAATTGGAGCGACCGCCTTGTCGATGCGTACGAAAGCTCGACTACCAGGCGAGTCATACTGTCTCGCAGCCTTAAAATCGTTCCATCTTCTGAATGTTGAGAATTCGCTTCAGGGGCTTCAATGCCTCCTGTTGCTGCAAATATTTGCCATCCATAGCCCGTCGGTCCGGTTCAATGTCTGGTATCTCAATTATCAGTGCCTGGCCGCAGTATTGGATTTAGGCATTCAAAGGGAAATCACTGTCGAGGCTGGCATATCGCTTCTCGAACAAGAGATGCGGACTAGAATATTTTGGACGGTAATAATGCTTGATCGGATCATTGCCACAATGATGGGTCGTCCCATTGGATTGCGCGACGAGGCCTGCGACCTGCGCGTACGTTCATATTTTCAGAATCTGTGACCCAATACTAACTCTTTCTAGCTACCGCAAGGGCTCGCTGATTCAGTGTTGCAGGGTACTGCCCAAACAGGCAGTGTACAAACCGCGAGTCAAATGCAATACAGTGTACATCTTTTCAGCGCGGCCAAAATAAACTCTGAGATTAAATATGTCGCCAATAGCGTCGTCCAAGAGGCGCCACGATACGCCTATCCACCAGTAACAAGCATCCTTGAGTGGCAGAATAATGTTCTGCAACAGCTGGACCAATGGGCGGAGCAAATACCCAACAGCCTCGATACACCGGGATCATCGAATTTTATGGAGCTTATATGTCGCTTGCGATATCATGGGCTGTGTATGCTCCTACTGCGTCCCAGTCCTGCGATACCAAAACCCAACCCCGATGCTCTCATACGCTGTTACAACAGTGCCAGAGATAGTATACGCGTTATAGATGACCTCTATCGTCAAAATCTCCTTCTGCACAGCTGGTTTACTTTCCACGGCTTGGTCCTTGGTGCGCTCACGCTACTTTACTGTGTCAAAGCCGAGCCAAATGTTGCAGCAGGAGTTTCCATCGACAGCATCATGTCAGATCTGAACACAGCTCTTAGAATTCTCAGTGCTACAGGAGAGCATTGGTCCAGCGCGAAGAATTGCCGCGATATTCTCGATGAATTGGCCAAGTCCACAGTACAGACCCTCCAAGCGCCAGGATCAACTCGTCGGCGCGATGACGGCCCTGGAACAGGGACACGGTCTTCACAGCGGACACAGCAAATGAACAGAAATACCGCTCGAAGAGAAAATGATGCCAACCTAGAATTTTCCTTGACAGAGGATTTGGAAACGGCGTTACCGAGCTTCTACAGCGACTTTCTTAGTGGCCAATCGCTTGAAAGCTCCTTTCCCGATGCCGAGTCAATCAACGTGGAAATAATGATTCGGGATCTGTTTCAGGACTTTATCCCAACGACTTATCCATTTGGATAAATATTTAAAAAAGGTATGATAGCCTACAACTATGGACCAGCGGCAGTAAGGAAGTCAAAGTCAGCTCCAAACTGAGCCTGGTTGACGGAGCGCAGATACAACCCCCGGTACCCGCGCATTGTCTCTCGAGCCTGCCACGGCACTTTATTGCTTTCAGTCTCAATGGCGGCCTTTCGACCTTCAATCCGTCTTGCTATTTCTTCGCCAGAAATGTCAACACATAGAACTCGCCGCTCCACATCGCAGTGGATAATATCGCCGTCACGAATTATGCCCAGCACAGACGATGGATCCGCGGCTTCAGGTGAAATATGCAAACCGATTGTTCCACCCGCTGTTCCACTCATACGACCGTCTGATAGCCTCAGCATATCGCTGATGCCTTGTTCGGCAAGGTTGCGCGGTATGGGAATCATTCCCGCCTCAGGCATGCCGGGATTACCCACTGGCCCAATGTTTTGCAGCACGAGAACGCTGTCTGCTGTAACTTCTAAATCTGGTTCGTCAACCCTGCGAGAGAGATCTGCAGAACCAGCGAATACGACCGCACGACCAACACGATTGAGCAAACGCCGATCTTTTGAGGCACTGGCTTTCATAACTGCACCGCCCGGCGCCAAGTTACCGCGCAATACGACCAGAGAAGACTTGGGGTACAGAGGCTCATCAAAAGGCTGGATGCAGCTGAGGGTCTGCGGCACTGCAAGAGGCGTGGTTTGTGCAAGTTCTTCACCGAGTGTTTTGCCCGTGTAAGTCAAAGCCTCAAGGTGTAGCAGCGGCTTTAACTGGTACAAAAGAGCTAGCATTCCACCTGTATTTGACTGTATTAGTCTTCTGTGTATTCAAAATGTTGATAGAGGCATAATCCGACCTGAATTGTGAAAATCTGTCATATAATTCTCACCGCTTGGTTTTAAATCTACCAAAAGCGGCGTTTTGCGACCAATTTCATCGACAGTATCGAGTGTGATTGTTCCCGCAACGGCAGGATGGCGGCCAATAATTGCCATCAAGTGAACGACGGCATTGGTGGAGCCTCCGATGGCTTGAAGGACGGTAATTGCATTCAAAAACGACTCGCGAGAAAGAAGTGTCTGTGGTTTTAGGCCGGTTTCTTTGTCGCATGCCGCGACAGTATACTTTCCTGTTTCTTCTGCAATACGCAACCTCGCTGACGATACAGCCGGCGCTGATGCACCCGCAAAGGGCATAAGACCAAGCGCCACAAGGATGCAAGCCATGGTACTTGCAGTTCCCATCACGCCACATGTTCCAGCCTGAAGATTATTAGCGACAAATTCACAAACATGACAGTTTAAGCTCATACTGTTGGTGCTAGCTCGTCATTTATTGCCGAGATGTCCTCGATATCAATACTGCTGGCTCGAAACTTTGCCCAGTTGTTGCGACAGTCAGTACATGCACCGATACGGACGCCGCGGTGGCTTCCTGGCATCATGGGTCCTGTAACCAAATGCAAGATTGGCTTGTTGGCGGAAATACCGCCCATTAGCTGGGCTGGGGTCGTTTTATCGCAACCTTATAAGGGATCAGTTCTGCGGTCATGTTTTGCATACTTCCAACATACCTCCAATCAGCACAACAGCGTCGCAAGGTTGGGCACGAATCATCTCTTCCGTATCCATACTCATCAAGTTTCGGAGATACATGCTTGTAGGGCTTGAGAAGGATTCGTGTAAGCTAATAGTTGGGAAGTCAATGGCCAGGCCGCCTGCCAGCTGTACCCCACGCTTAACTGCTTCAATAAGCTGCGGTACATTGGCGTGGCACGGGTTGAAGCTGCTGTAGGTATTCACGATACCAACGATTGGGCGTGATAAGGCATCTTCACTATATCCGAGCGCCTTGATGAAGACCTTGCGAAGGAAGAGCGAGAAATGCGCGTCACCATACGAAGTCAAGCCTTGGCGTAGGCCGGTGCTGTCTTGGATCGGCTGATTGAGATCATAATCTGGGTTGGTCGGTTTATTATAATCACTCATTTTTAGAGTAATGTTGAAGTTGATGGAGTTTGAATGTTAAAAGAATAGAAGAGGCATCCTTTGAAATATACGCCCTCTGATTGATCGCGTGGTCGGCGCCTTAGTCGGAGGAGTGCGGGGAAGTCCCGCCCCCAGCTAGTGTCCGTCGTCTCGGAGAATATCCGCGTCATCAGTGTATAAGTGGGCTGGCCAGTCCATGGAAAGAGGAAACCGGTGTTCAGTCACCATCATTCTAGCACATTATATGCTTACAATGCTCAATTTGGAAGGGAAAGTTGCTCTAGTAATTGGTCTCGGCCAGGCAGGAAGCGAAGGATGGGGTATCGGTGCCGCCTGCGCGGTGCAATTGGCACGCCAAGGCGCAATAATCTTTGGGGGCAATCGAACAATTGCATCAACACTGAAAACACAGAAAGCAATAGCCGAAGCTGGATCACAATGCCGGGTCCTAGAGACTGATGCCACATCATCAGACTCTGTCAAAGCTCTGGTCGACGCATGCATTGCGCGCCACGGCAAGATTGACATATTGCTTACAAACGTGGGGTATTCAGAGCCTGGGAATGCAGCATCCATGAGGGAAGAAACTTGGGATATGCAACTGGACATCAATCTAAAATCAGTGTTCCTAGCGTGCCATCACGTCCTGCCTATAATGGAGAAGCAAGCAACAGGAGGAGCCGTGGTTTGTGTTTCCGGCATTGCCGGACTGCGGTACATCGGCAAGCCGCAGATTGCGTACAACACCGCCAAGGCCGCGATCATGCAATTTGTCAAGGCCACTGCTGTCGAGTATGCTGACAAAGGAATACGTCTCAATGCCGTGGTGCCTGGTCTCATGGAGACGCCATATACTCGCATCATGGCTGAGAGATACCCGCCGGCCGGTGAAGGTGGATACGAAGAATTTCGCCGCATCCGTGATGCACAGGTACCAATGGGAAAGATGGGAAACGCATGGGACGTGGCAAATGCTGCAGTTTTCCTGGTATCGGAAGAGGCGAGATACATTACTGGGCAACGGCTGGTAGTGGATGGAGGCATAACTAGTTCAACGGGACGCATATAACAGAGGCTGAGGGTTGTGAGGGTATTGTCTATTTCTCTCTAGAGATATCGCTAAAAAATACATTGGGTATTGTTATACATCATATTACAACAGTTTAATTGGAGGTAGCAGCAGTCGGTGCAGTGCCTCTAACAAACTTTGTGTGCTGCGCGTTTGTGACCGGTGACCTCGTCCCATCCTCCGCAACCTTTTCAATTCTTATCGTCACAAACCCCATGCTCCCGCCAACCTTGTCGGCCGTCGACAAAATTTCAACAGTATCTCCAACGCGGGCAGTGCCCAAATACGTGAGATGCATGTCGACGCTTGCGCCAGTGGCCTCGCGCAGATCCCAAGACGCAATGGCAAGCCCTGTGACAAAGTCGACGATTGTTGCCGATACCGCGCCATGCAGCCCGCCTCTGCCATTGACGTGGATGTCTTCCAGAACCAGACGCGTGACAACTGTGCCCTTTTTTACGGACGCCAGCGAAATTGTGGAAAGAATTGTGCCGTAGATGGGACTGCGCTTCAGCAAGGTTTGGAGGAGTGCTTCCACATGTTGCGTCCTGGCGACCTCTGTCGTGTGCGCGCCATTTGACAGGGCGCTATCCTGAGGCGGCATTTGTTTATCGATTGTCATGATCGTAATATCGAGGTATGTACAGTGTGCGTCTTAGGAAGGTAAATGAGGTGTCGGTGAGTGAAATATCTACGGTGAAGAAAGGCTCACTGCCGAAATTTTTAACCGGAGCCGCCCGGCTTGGCGTTATGGGTTCCGTCCGCTCCGGGGTGGGGACCGCCGTCGCTGTAAACGACTTACACCGTACGAGGCATGTGCCTGTAGTGTAAAAGCTGTAGCGCTGAATTTGAGCCTCGTGAACGCGACAAGCAATAGTAAATAGCATGATTAATAGCAATGTCTGTTTGTAATTGCTAAATAACTACTATGGTTAACACTAACCATATTCCTGCCCGAAATAACCGCTGATGTACACGAAGGGGATACACACAAACAATCTGAGTCTTTCATCGGATCGGGCTCGGCTGGAAGCATATTGTTTCAAACTTCGCATGATGAAATAGATTAGCTGCTCACAACACGACAGCAGCGATCCAGGCAGCGCCGAAGACTCCAGCAACCAGGCCAATCTCAAATCTCGCACCGCTGCCAACAACAGTGGGAGGCTTGCTTGGGCTTCCTCCATCTCCACCGTTGTTGCTACCATAGTCGCCGCTGCTGCCATTGTCTCCATTGTCGCCATTACCACCATTGTTACCACTTCCACCATTACCTCCACTGCGTCCGTTTCCACCATTTCCTCCATTTCCGCCGTTTCCACCGCTTCCGCCGTTACCTCCGCTGCCTCCATTTCCACCATTACCTCCATTGCCACCGTTTCCTCCATTGCCACTAGTCGGGTAGCAAGTGGTGGTGCTGCTCGCAGGTGTGCAGTTGGGGATGGTGACGACTTCACATGTGTGTCCAGGAGGTTGGACGCCACCAGGGCACGAGGGGCAGGGAGAACCGCCAGTAGGCTGGCTACCGCCGGTAGTGGTGGGCTTACCACTACCACCGGTATTGGTTCCCGAAGGACAATCGCCTCCAGTAGGGGCTGCGCTTGCACAGGCACAGACAGAGCTAGCTCCAGCAATCACCGCCCCAAGTGAAGCGGGAGGGCAGGCAGATGCAACACAGGGGACGAGGATTTGCGAAAGACTCTGCTGCGCGTCTGGTTTACACTGACATGCGTAGTCACTTACATCGCAGCCGACCTTAGGAGCTCCCTGCGAGAAGCATGGTTGAGCACAAGCAGGGACGGCAGATGTGGCGACGGGACCGCAGTCCACGGCAGTGCCGGGCTTACAGGTACTGGAAGGGCTGCCGGTCTTGGTTGGAGATCCAGTGTTACCTCCAGTAGGACCAGAAGAGCCCTGCGATGTAGAGTCGGTCGGCGCAGGGCAATCCCCACCAGTAGGTGTAGCACTGGCGCAAGCACAGACCGAGCTTGCGCCTTCAATCACAGCCTGAAGTGAGGCCGGTGGGCATGCAGATGCAACACAGGGAACAAGTATTTGCGAAAGACTCTGCTGGGCATCAGGCATGCACTGGCAGCTATAATCCATGACATTGCACCCGACTTGAGGAGCACCCTTCGTAAAGCACGGCTGGGCACAAGCAGGGACGGCAGAAGAAGCGACTGGACCGCAATCCTGGGTGGTTCCTGGCTTGCAAGTGCAAGCAGGCTTGGAAGAAGAGCCAGGCTTGGAGGATGACCCAGGCTTCGAAGATGCCTTCGAGGTTGTGTCGGAGCCAGGTGGTTTCGTTGAAGTTGAACCTCCAGGCGGCGTTTGTGTTGCCTCGCAGCTGCAAATGGCATTGGCAGCATCAATAATGCCACCAACCTTATCAAATCCACATGCATTGACGACACAGCCGGCCGCGGCGCCTTGAATTGCACTGGATGACGCCGGGATGCATTGGCACTTCGAGTCGAGCGAGTTGGTGCAGCCAGCCTCAGAGGCGGCCGAGTTGATGCAGGAAGTGGCGCATTCGTCCATGTTGCTCGTCAAGGACAAGCAAGGGTCATTAGGGTTCGCCGGCGCGCTGGTTATGGTTGGGGCCGTGGTCATATCTGGGGAGGTCGGGGTAGCGGGAACAGAAGTTGGTGTTGTCATGTCGGGAGGGCGAGTAGCTTCACAGGAGCAAATGGCATTTGCGGCGTCAATAACATCGCCAACTTTGCCGAACCCACAGGAATTTACAACGCATCCAGCAGCTTTGCCCTGGATAGAGGCAGATGAAGCAGATGTGCATTGGCAGCCAAGATCAGCCGTATCAGTGCATCCTACCTCAGAAGCAGCGCTGATGATGCAATTTTGCTACGCCAACATGTTAACAGGCTCCCCATACAAAATTTGTCGGAACAGTAACTTACAGCACAGTCGGGGATGTTGCTAGTAAGAGGCAGGCATGGATCAGCACTGGCCACAATACGGGCCAGAGCCAAGAGGCTCAGTTGAGTTACTGTAGTCTTCATTGGTCTGATTCAGCTTGAGCTTAGGGTAGATGGCTAAAGCTATGTACAGTGTATAGCAGAGCAGGGATAGTACAGCTTGGGAAAAGAGGGAATGCCAGTCATATAAGCAATTTACAAAGTGGCAGGCGTAAGCAAGGCCCCTGACGGAACCTCGGCGCTGCTACGGAGTATAGCATGTCCCACGGACAACACACTTCGTATGGTCCGTGGATGTGGATAACCAGGGCAGGCGGGCTATGGATCAAACTGACATGGGAGGGCGGTACGAGTAGCAACAGTCAAATTTTCGTACCATTGTCTACATAGTAAAGATCGGCATGGTCTTGCAGTGACGTCCTGATGTATGACATGGTGGCTGTTAGTGAGCAGGTGTTGGTCAAGCAGGGCTGTGCGAAGTGGATGGCTTCTTTGGCCTACTTTTCGGCGCCAGGCACGGCGTCTTTCCGAATCAGGGAATAGCGCCATGTGGCAGCTCCAAGTTGCAATGCCTTTTGTGGTGGTAGCGGCACCTCCGCGCTCGCTAATAACCTCTGTAGAAACTAGTGATGCTGCTAGTGGCTGATCCAGACCTGGGTCTGTGATGTTACCTAGCGCGCTTAGCTCGTACTTCCAAGAAAACGACGAGTGCCAGCGATGGATGGCAGAGGCTCTACGACAGAGGCTGCCTCCCAAGATGGAGTTGAAGAGAGACCTGCCGGTCAGGACCGTGATAGTATAGTGGCGGTAGGTTCTCCGCTTACAGCAAGGTAACGGAAGTGTCCGCATCCCACAATCCTGTGGGGGCTAAGCTGAGCAGCGGCACGGCGCTTGGTGATGTACATGGGACGTATGAAAACTCCTCAGTTACCCATATACAAGTGACATACCGTCCAAGCCGACCGGTACTTCCAAACATCAGACGCATCCAATATTTATCTTACCAGCTGTGTAATGCGATGTCATTTTTTTTTTCTTATCCCGTACAAGTAAACTCGCAATACCCTTGAATTGCCGCCCGCCAGCTCCACCGCGCCGGCGAAAGCGCTCCCCACCCGACCCGCGGTGATATCCATCGTTATCTGGTTGCCTTGATTGCTTGACTAGCCTTGCATCGCTGCGCGTGCTTGTATGGCGTTGCTTATGGAGATATGTGGGAATAGCGGCATGACTTTTGCGACGACTGTTATCATTTCTCCGCCTCTGGGGCACACCCTCTTCTCGTGCGAGCGGCCGGTTTTCGCAATAGCCAGCTCTCCTCCAGTTTTTCCCCGGCTGGGGTTTCGTGGGTGGAGGTTCGGGCCTGTGACGATGCAGGACAACATCAAGCGACTACTTTTAGGCATTGCGATGCGCGCAGTCCGTATCCGTATCACGATACAGGGAAGGAAGGTAGGTACCCTGGGGTAAGGTGAACACGACATGCTTTAGCCTGTCGGAGATGGGCTCCATCGTCTGCTGTCCGTCTGATACAACAGACCCTGTAATTTGGACGGCGTACCAGGGTGTAGACATCCCTAGGCTGTTGATAACAGTTTGCATTCGGACTGTACAAGTACGCTCCATAACCTAACCCATCGGAGATGCGCGAAATGCTAGTAGCGCAGCCCATCTCCTGCATACCCAGCCTAAGGAGCCTGAAAACTTCAACGCAAAATGCTAATAAATGGCTGTTTTTACTTGCTGCACACCCATAGGTGCCCGTATGGCCCATTTAATGTCAAGCCTCCGCCACTGGCAGGCGCTAGTCGTAGTGTCTGATAAGAGAACTGATCTTGGTCAGGATTGGGGATAGCGTCAAGCGCCTGGAGGGGCGCGGGCCATAGTGCGTCGGCTGGCTTATCCTTGTCAGCATGCAAATTTTGTCCGACTTTTTGTCATTTGCCCAAGCAATCCATCAATGACCATGCCTCTTCCCACAATAGCTCAAATGTCGTTTCCGATTCACGGGCCGAGATTGCCAGAACGTCGTGTATCGCCTCGCGTGCCAGGGAATTTCCCCATCGTCTGCTAGATCACTTGATCAGCAGGCTAAAGACGCTTCCTCATCGCAAAGTTATGCAGCATTCTGCAAGTCGTGCACATCGTGGGTGCTAGGCCTGCTCGCAGTCCAAATATAGCAGTACAGATTAATATGGCGAGTGGGGCCTAGATTGTGCCGCCATTGACAGGCACATGGGTTGCAATTCGCCATGCAATGCTCTTCGCTTACATGCAACGATTGTGTACATAATTTTTCTCGCGCGACTTGTGGTGTTTGATAGCACCTGATCCGCCAAAGACAAACTGGTGTTACTTGTCCATGTATTTGATGGTTACGTTTACTCGGGTCGTTCCACCAACCTGGGACGGGTTGTCGGCGGTGCCGCCAATACTGGCGCCTAGTTGCGGGGTGCAGGATACGCCGAACTTGTGCTACGAGAATGTTTTGTGCGGTGCA
Source organism: Lecanicillium sp. MT-2017a (assembly GCA_003056585.1). Classification (NCBI taxonomy): domain Eukaryota; kingdom Fungi; phylum Ascomycota; class Sordariomycetes; order Hypocreales; family Cordycipitaceae; genus Lecanicillium; species Lecanicillium sp. MT-2017a. The sequence goes on along the minus strand of PXYN01000191.1, from coordinate 99,152 downwards.
ATACTTTGGCGGCATAAATGCCTGAGCTGTGACGAGTATCCTTCCAACAACGTCATGGCCGTGACCAGAAGGCTTTGTACAATACGTGTGGAGTGGCCGTCGAGCGCGGACAAGGGGACACCTGAGGAGGGGACACTCCCGTCAGAGAGGCGGGAGCAAGTACAGGCTCGTCCTGTGGTGTGCGCAAGAGATAAAAGCAGCGCATGGGTTGGAGGAGTAGACTTGCTGCCACGACATAATGCGTCCTAACGTGATGCTTCAAATCCTGAGCTGCGGCCGCCCGATGGCGATGATATCACTCAGAGATGATCACCACACCACATCTCGACCTGGCAAATTGAACCTGCCTTGTCGTCGGAGGATATCGTAAGGCATCAACATCAACACACAATTGACGATTGGGCCAGCCGGTGCCTGTATTGGGTCCTTGCTTCTCGAGGCAGAAATGATGCAATCGTTCGTGAACTGCACGCAGTCTTGCCAATGCCAGGAATGTGTGCTTCGGCAGCCATCTCCCTTCTGGTCCAATGCCTGCCCTTTTTCATGTCGCCTATACGCCGCCAATGGGTAGCCCGAAGCACCTGCCTTGGCGACTTGGAAGTTGGCCACCACCAGCATTGTGAAAATGCTGTCCTCGTAGCGCCCGACTGACCGCCGGAATCAGGGATCAACGAAAGAAACAAGCCGGTGCAGATTGAACCCTGCATGTCGGCTAGATTTGCCTTGATGCTGGCGTGGAGTCGCCACAGCTTGACAATACGGCCTCACACCCTCAACGTCGTCTCATGTCTGCACATTGGCTAGAGGCTGGTACTGTCCTGTTTGCCACTATCATCAGGGTCCAAAGTGGTCCTTGGCCGCTAAAGCACCCCGAGCCCCCTTCGTCTTGGCGGAACGGCATGCAGCCGCGTGGAGCAATGGAGTCTAGCGTGTGGTGTCGTGGATAGTCGAGGCAGCAACTAGTTTAGATGGCGCCACTTTTGCCTCAGCTTGGAGCACAACCTCAGGCGTCCTCACCGGTTAGGTGCGCCACATTGGGGACGTTGAAAATAGGGAGCTTGTATCTTGAAAATAGTTTCAAGATGTTGTATATGTGGTTTGCCTCTTCCAGGGCATGAGACTCTTGCTGTTGTGAATGTTTGTTGCCGTTGGACTGAGTGCATGACTCTGGTACTTGCTTGGAAACGGCTGGAGTTCGCCAGTTGTGATGCTGCGCCTTGCCTATGTCTAGAGGTAATTACGGGGGCCATGACAAGACAATCACACCACTCCGTACATCGAGTTACTTCATCACAGCACGCCAGGACATGTACGACCCATAGTCGAGGAGTGCGCGAGTCTCTGAATGGAGGCGTCTGTGGCAAGGCACGGCGGGCAGGGCGGCAACGAGGCACAGCTGTACGCCGGACTCGTAGCGTACTCGCAGTCCGTAACTCGTACATTGGCTGCATGGAGAGGAGGGGAAAAATATAGTCACCCTCCATCGCGATCCCACGGCCCACTGTGGATGGTCACCACGCCGCCCAAGCGCCTCAACAAGCTGCGCGGCATCACACTCTGAAGCCCACCACGGCTGGGTACTTGTAGACCGTGGCTAGAGCATTCCCCCCTGTCGCCTGGGGCGCATCCGCATTTGAGTTACAAGCCAGGGTACAGGATCGAAACGTACCGGCGTACGCAGGACCAAAGCAGTCGTTCAAACGTCAAGATTGACTGACCCTTATGGCTACCCGTTGATGACAACTAGCTGGCAAAAGCAGGCCTAAGAAAATATTTGGAGAATTGCGCGGTGTTTATTATAGCGAGGTCGTGGTCGTCCGTTCGGCTCTAGGTATGGTCTTTTGTTGGTGATGCCACAGCCGGGGGTTCCGGGGGTTGTACTCCGGCAGCAGCAGCAAGGTGCCTGGTACAACGTACTACCATGTAATAGCTGCGTGCACTCGTTCTGGACAGTAGGTATTCAATTGCTTTCAAGACCTTGCTTGTTCTGACGTATTCGCATTAGATAAAGAGGTATGCAAAATGGCTCACGGGTAATAAAGGCGTCTTCAGCCTCCAAGGTCGTGGCGGCGTGGTTTTTCGTTTGCTTTTTGCCGGCGTCGGCCGTTGCCTCCCCTCACACTTTTGCGGAGGAGACCATGGTACTCGTACTACGAGTAGGTATGTACTGCAGTAGGAGGTACGGCGGTGGAAAGTATGTACTTGAGTAGGTAGGTCAACGCCTCCAAAGATACTTGGACGCGGGAAAGAGTTTTTTGTTCGTGCTGCCCAGAAGCGCCATTCGCCATTGAAACTGCGTTGCGCACCTTGTGCTCCATGGCTGGCAGGCTCCGGTCCCCACCGTGCGCCACCACAACACACCACCCCAAGCCAAACGCAAACCCACATCCCGCAGCAGGGCAACACACCATCACACTGCGAGCACCTGCGAGTACACACCACACGCCCCTCCTCCCCCCTCCCCTCCATCCCCTCCGTGCCCCCCCTCTTCGAGGCTCACCAGTACCAGGCAGGCTAGCGCCCCTACTACGCCAGACTCTAGCACGAGTGCGGAGTAGACCACCGCAACTGGCTGCCCGCCAGCGCCGGCGCCAGCACCAGCAGTAATGGCGCCCTGGCCGGGCAAGCAGCACCGGCGGCAGCAGCAAGGCTCAAAGCATCCAAATACACAGCCCGCCCACATCTCCGTCTCTTGACGCTTCCCTCTCTCTCGTTAGCCTCTACCTGGTTTCTAACCTCCCTCCTCCCAAGACCGAGACTTTGTTTTTGTTTTTGTTCATCAAGGGTCCTGTCGAGGTTGACCGACATTGTTTTTTTGTTTCTTGTATTTGTTGGCTCTCCTTGTTGTATTGGTACTGCTTCTTTGCTGGCCCGTTGCGTCGCCTGCCCATCCGCCGCCGTACCCGACTCGCCGCCGCTTTTTTTTTTTTTTTTTTTTTACGCGACTCGCCTCTGTCTCGATCTCGACCACAGGCGAACGACGACGACAGGCGACAAATCGGACGACATCCACCTCATCCACGCCTCCTGGCTTATCCCTATTCGCTCCTACATCGACGACTCATTCTACCGTCTACCTGTCGACGCAGATTGGCCGGGTTTGGTTGCTGGAACATTGCCCAAACCTTGTTTGTCGCTGTGCGTCCCAGCGCGGTCGAATCAGTTTGCTCGCCCTTGCCGGCGCCTCCAATGTAAGTTTGGCCCCAATCCACCCGCTCCAGTCTCTCTGCCGTCCCGTCCCATGGCCCAACATTTTCCCCTGCGGCCATTGCTCGACACCATACGTGCCGTTCATCTTTTTCCTTCTTTGCTATTGCCATTTTTTTGTGTTTCTTTCTTTTCTTTCAGCCGTGCTTTTGTGCCTCTACGTGTCTACCCATTATGCTTGCTCTCGTCTCTTCCGTGTCCTCCAGTCTGGCCCGATGACTGTCCGCTTTTGTGACGCCATCGAAACCAGCACAACGACGACGACGCCGCAGACAAGACTGACCAACTTTATACGCAGACGTTCCATATAGAGATTGACGCATCCTTATCCCGACCACTCTCACGTTCATGTATCGCACTCGCCGCTCTTGAAATTTCCCCGGCTCGCCTACCTCGCAGTGTCTTTTCGCAGACGCACGTCTTACAAGCCCGTTGCAGGACTGTGTAGGCGGACGAGACCGACCACGCATCCCTTCGCCTCTCTTCGTCCTTATTCATCGCGTTCGGGAGCGCCCCGCGAGCGGGAATGCCTTACACGCCGCCCTCCCACCGATCCCCTACATCCTCCGCTTCGACCTCTCCCGACGTGAGCCGCCGCTCCTCCATCCAACATGGCTCACGCTCCTCGCTCCCTCACTCCGCCTCGTACCTCTCCAAGCACCGTCGAAGCCCTTCCATAACATCAATTGGAGATCTTCCTTCCCAAGGTTCTCCAGATGCCCAGAACCAGCTTGCACAGCACCAGACACCGCCCTTAAACGCAAGCCTCCGCCAGTCGCCACCCCCAGTGACCGAGACTCGCTCCATCCCCAATGGCGCCGTCATTTCTCCCCCAGAGTCGGCCACCTCGGCCAGTGACGACGAAGAGCGCTCAAAGGTCCTGGATAAGACGACGGATTCGCTGGACGATCTCCGCGAAGCAGTCGCCAGCATCCCACAAGGCCCATCGCCTCGCCCGGTTGCTGTGACGGCGGCTCCTGACAATAAGCCGCCACCAACACCATCCCAGACAGTACCGCCCCCTCATCAGCAGCGAGCAAAGTCTCCAATGCGCATCAGCTTTAGCACAAGTGACTTGTCCGGCTATTCAGCTAGCACTAGTCGCCGAGTTAGCCACTCGCGCTCCGCCACTGAACCCGATGCCAGCATTAGTCTCTCTGCCGACAACTCGGCCACGATGTCATCGGCGTCGGAAGACGACTTATATAAGCCGCAAATGGTTCGCAAAAAGTCGGGAGAGCTGGTCCGCCCGGCCCTACGCCCTGCCTCTCGCCGTCGCCCGCTGAGCATGCCTGGCACACCCGTCTTTTCCAAAGCTGTCCACTTTGACTCTCATCTGGAGCACATCAGGCACTTCTTGCAGGTTGACCGGCCGCTAGCCGTTAGTGCCGGCTCGTCGCCGGTAGAAGCCTATGACAGTGACGCTGAGTATCCATTCCCCGGTGGCGAACGCAGCAAGTCATCGTCGCCGCCGTTTGCATGGGAGCTCATGACGACCAACTTCCCCCACGAGAACAACTTGATTCGCAAGGCGCTGCCGGCGCGCTTGGAAAAGGTCTGGCTCTCCAAGGACCAGCAGTCTCTCCTCGGTTCGGTTGCAGTGGCCAACTTGGCATTTGAGAAGTCGGTTACATGCCGCTTCACACTGGATGGATGGACGACAACGTCAGAAGTCACAGCCGAGTATACTAATACGATGCTGCCTCGCGATGCAGGCCCTGGCCATGATCGCTTCACATTCACAATTCAGCTGGCAGATATCTCAAACCTGGCATGCAAGACCCTCTACTTCTGCATTCGTTACTATGTCAACGGTGAAGAATACTGGGACAATAATTCGGCGGCCAACTTTCAAGTGGACTTCTTAAAGAAACACTTGCCGCAGAATGGCAAAAACGGATTTCAAGGCGCCTCAGGTCGCTCTGCCAATGGCCTCCCGCGAAGCTCGCGCAGACAGAGTCATAGCACCGGCCAGCGGCCAGTCTCAATGCCGGCGACCATGGACGACTTTGCCGACGAGCCTGGCTTCCGTTTTGACCAGCCCATTCACGAGTACCTCGGCGAAAGCGCCGCGACTGGTCTGCGGCTCAAATCCAAATCCACCAACAACCTGGCCAGCGACAACATCACAAAGTCGCTCGCATCGCCGAGCGGTGCCGCCTTTGCCAATCGATATGACTTTGGCGCATCTCTCAGCGCAGTCAAGACTGGCAAAGACGCGACTGGCCAGGACCGCGATGCCCTTTACATGAAGGGCAATGTCCGCGGCTCCTGGACTCGGCCCGAGTCGCCCGCCATTGGCACGTCCCAGCAGACTGTTGTGGTCCCTGCCTCGGGCACAACTCTTGCCAGCTCTTCATATGAGGAACTCGTCAATAAATACTGCTTTGTACGTACCCCTGGATTTCAGCTCTCCCTCCCCGAGCGCACACAGCCGTGCCCCGCCGCCGCAACGCCCGGGTTACCCGGACTTGAAAGCGCTAGCAAGCAAGGCGTGGGAGCGCTTTGATGCGTTCTTGGGACACTCGACTAACTTTCATGGGTTAATAGTTTGGGTCTAAGCAATCGAGCCCTGTCATAAAAGATACCGCCGCAACGCAAGGGTCTGCTGCCATGACACCCCCGGCGCTACCAGTATCCAAGGTGCTGCCTGCGAGCTACGAGACCTCTACCTCGTTTGCCGCACCGCGATTGCCTTCTGCCAGTGCTCCGGCAACGCCGCGAGCGTCGGGTCGTCGATCTGCTTCTCCAAGTTTTATCCCTACAACGGGATCATCTTCCACTGACGCGGTTTTTCACGTGTCCAACTCTGGATTGCCCGACCGGCTTAACTGGACCGCCGAGGCTCACACCGCCACTGCTATTCGTGGCTAGATTGCCAGCGAGGACGGTTATCGCCTGAGTGTGGTCACTCTCCGCTGACCTGCATCATTTTGCGCTGCAGGTACATGAATTGGTTTCCAATTCGGCTCGGCCCTGCCATGTACCGACAGGGTGACGCTTTGTTTCGTTTACTTCTTTTGGCGTTGACGGATTTCCTACTGCCTGGAATTTGGCTCGCATAACGATGATGATTATTCTCTTTACGATTGGGAGGACGTGAAATCCACGAACCTCGGAAAACGGCACGCATTTGCATATTTTTCAAGCAGTTTTTGATTTCTTTTTTCGGTTGCTACAGTGTGTAACCTTGGGACGAGCAGCTCTTTGGTAATTATTTTTGTCTTCTCTTGGAGCGCCTGGTATTATTATCATTATATTGTTTTAGTTTGCAGGGCGCCAAAGCATAGGCTAATAGGATGGATTGGATCTGGGATTACAAAAAAGCAAGGGCAATCAATGCATGAGTGTGCCTACGGGCCAGCCTAGCATCAGTACTGCATGCCATTAGCATTAGCAAACAATTGAATTATGAATATTTCCTCTCAAGAAAAGCACGATTCTTGCAAGTGTGACAGGTCAATTTGAGAAGTGTCTTCTGCCTGTGCGGAGCGGCGGTGGCCTCGGTTCAAAGGTTGACGCGGCCGTCTGATTCAGGGTCTACTTCACATTACAGTAGTAGATCGTCGCTTGGTATGGGCAAAAAAAGAAAGAAGAAGAAGAACTAAACAAGCGCTCATATAGTAGCGAGCAGAGGGCGCCGAGCTTCCAGCCAGTGTGATAGTCATGAGCGGGGGAGGGGTGTGCGATTTTTTTTTTTTCGCAAGGGTCTCGCCTCCGCATCTGTGCGGCGCGAGATGCGAGGCATGCATGTTTCGCTGAAGGAGTTCGCATTAGCCTCGCTGCTAGCACTGAGCACATGATGCGTTTTCCAGGGCGAGCCAGGGAATCCGGGGTAGTGGGTATTATGCGGTGTGGGCTGGGAATCAGAGCGCGCGTGCACGGGCAAAAAGCAAAAACTTGAATTGCGTCAGTCTGCGCCGCCCTAGATGTTGAGCAAGGATCTTGTGCTGTTGTTCGGTAGATAAAGGTAAATACGAAATTATAGTATTAGATGTATGTATGGTTTCTAAATATGTTGTGTAATGTAGCAGCCACGGGCATCCGTCATCTTTCTATCCAGAGTCCACCAATGCCGTGGATTTTATCCCTTAGCAAGCTCGACTCGCTCCGTACCCCAGCCCAGTGAACAGGAACTCTGTCTACCTGCTCAGCGACTCTTCCAGTGACGCCGTCCAGCCGCTGTGACCAGCTCCGCTCGCTCTTGAGTGTCCTCATTCGATTGAGAGTCTCGTGAGATGTCCAATTTTCTCGGCTCAAGCTCGCGACGGTAATCGTTACGTCTGACGCGTGTGTTTCCAAGTACTCCTCCGCCGATGTCTCGTCGAGTGGCGTTCTGTGACATTCGTGCAAGTAACCCATGAGAAGGACCTTGACTCTGGAGCCCGAAAAGACGGCTTCGTCAAAGTCGTTGATAATGTGCACCGCTAGCTTCGTCTTGACCGCCACGCTTGGTGCAGCACTGTGTGCAGCGCCGATGGTGACAACTGCTTCGTGCCAGTCTGTGCTAATATCGCGCTGCTGGCTCTCCTTGTCTGCTCGGATACAAGCCCACGCCGCAAAGACACCGCTGAATCGAGCCTTGACAGCGTCCGGAACGCCAGACAGATTTGCCGTCGGGAATCCAAGCAGCTGAGTTGAGGCCCCGGATCCGTGAACAACAGCTCCATCAAACTTGACAGGAAACGGTGATGACGGCCCATTCTCATCGCCAATTACACCGATCGGTGCCTGCAGCATCGCCGACCCAAGAGCTGCTTCATACTGTGCTGCCCGGGAGGTTTTCCAGCTCTCGCTGACGGCGTCTCCCATGCCAGTAATTTGATAGCTCTTGTACGCCTTTTGCCCGGCTTTCTGTACTGCCTTATTAGTGACCAGCTTTCCGGCACGGCTCTGCACGACCGCACTCGCGACACCAGTGTACTTTTTCGCCCATTGCTGACCAATCGTACTGGCAACCTTGATGCCCATTTCAAGCGGCATGGTCGACAGGCTTGCGCCTCGGACGACGCTGATGTCCGTCGAGGTGCTGGCAACTCTAAACACCGGGCTGCCACACAGCACTTTCCGCTCATCTTCACTGCCAGAGCAAATGACGAGGCGAAAGTAGCCGTCTTCGCAGGCTGCCGGTATACGCACAAGATGCGTCTCACGGGGGAGGTGTTTCTGCTGCCTACCTGAAGCTCGTTTCCAAAAACGCTTCAGATCCCGCTGGATCCCACGTTCGTCAACAGCAGGAAGATCCGTTGCCACCGCCTTGGTCGCAGGCGTGACGTCTATCCAGCTCTTTGATGAGCCGACGAGTGCCTTGAGCGTCATACCCATGTTGCCTGAGTGGCCCCTTTGCTGTAGCCAGACAGATCTTGTCGGTGGCAGCGGCGCGTCGGACAAGATACTTATCGTCACAGAGGTCGCAGGGCCACGATACCATATGAGAGCGTGCGAGTGCCGTATAACAGTGTAGTGTTTCGTAGACTCCGCCGGCCTACTCACAAGGCCGCCCGCAAAGTACTGAGCCTCGCCGAGGGCCTTTTTCCAAGCAGACGGCTGTTTGTCCGCTGCATCTGGCAGCAATTGACTGCCTGCATTGAGCCTAGATGATGTTGAAGCTGTATTCACATCCGAAGAGCTCTTGACGCGTCTAAGTTCGCGGTCCCTGTACGATGGCGGCGCAAGAGAGGCATTGCCTGGGGCTGGTGTAGTTGGCGGCGTGAGCTGATACGCGGGAGGAGGCACATCTTCGACAATAAATCCCACCGGCAGCGGCGGAGGCTGCGAAACGTCATAGTAGGGGCCACGGTGACGACTATCGAAACCACTCAGGTTGGTCGCTGACCTGCTCGGACGCAGCCGAGGCGGCAGCGCTGGAGGAGTCGAGCCATCAGATTGGGCGGATGCGACCGGGGCTAGCGCACGGCGATCGAGGCCGGGTAGCGGTGCAGTGGGTGTGTATGGTGATGGGCCAGGCCGGTTATGAGAGGTGGCAGACGCGGTTGCTGGGCGTCTTTGGTTCGCATGAGTATTGCAAACGGCATACCGGCTATCCATTCTTCGCTTGTCCGCTTGCAGAGGAGCACATAGGACACAGAGGATAAGATATATAGAAGCCTCGATGATGGCAAAGAAGTGGCAAACCCCTTTGTGCTGGCGCGTGTGCCTGGTGAGTGACGGGCGGGAGCTAAAAGGAGGTGGTGGGGACGGCCCAGGATTAGGTGGAACGCTGCATACTCGTATTTCGACACCGAGATTGAGACTAGTACGGTACGGGAGATTCACCTACTTGCATCGGTACGCGGTCAATAATCGTTCAATTTGTGCCACAGAGCACTCATAAATTCATCGGCTTGGACTAAATCTACTATCTCGGATGCTTAGATTCCAACCGGATTATTTTTCATTCACCATTGCCCCTTTTTTTCATTTTTCGTATCGTTTCATTTCGGTACATCGTGAGCCTTAGGCTGCGGCAGCTACAGTAGCCTCAACCTCGGAAGGATCCGTAGGGAGGTTGGTCAGGTTCTCGGAGCCAGTCTCCGTAACGAGCATATCGTCCTCGAGGCTACAATAAATCGGGTTAGCTATCCATAGTTGATGTTGAGGGTCAAGAGGCGCCACTTACCGAACACCGCCAACGGTCCAGTACTTGTTCAAGACATCGACGTCAATGAAGCGGCTGTGGACGGGGTCGCTGAGGTAAGGCTTGATGATGAACTCGCAAAAGTAAATCTGCACAAGTTAGCATTGCTGTTTTGGTAACGTAGCCATCCATGTAGTACACGGGGATCAACTTACGCCAGGCTCAATGGTAACGACACTACCGGCAGGGACGACGCCGCGCAGTCTCAGGTTGGGGAACAGCTTGTCGGGGTCGGCACGGTTCTGGCCGCCTCCGGTGTCGTGACAGTCCATTCCGAGGTGGTGGCCCAGGCCGTGGGGGAAGAAGGCGGCGCTGGTGCGGGCAGCGAGAATCTCGTCCTTGTCACCCTTGAGGATGCCAAGCTCCAAGAGGCCCTCAATGGCAATCTTGTGGGCAAGGATGTGGGACTCGTCGTAGTTGACGCCGCCCCTGAGCGTGGCCGTCGTCTCGTTCTTCATCTTGAGGACAATCTTGTAAATGTCAAGAGACTCCTTGGTGAACTTGCCGTTGAGAGGGAAAGTGCGGGTCTAGAAAAGGCGGCCAATGTCGTTAGTTCTCGTCACTTGACACGGGACAGGGCAAAAGAGAGATGTCTTTTTGCGTGGATACTCACAATGTCGGAAGCGTAATTGTTCCACTCGGAGCCGGCGTCCATGAGGACGTTGAGCTTGTCGCCGAGGACCTTGGAGTTGTCGACGTAGTGGAGAGTGGCGGCGCCGCTGCCGCTGGCAAAGATGCCGTGGTAGGCCTGCTCCTTGGCGCCGTGGGCGATGCAGCGCTCGAGGAAAGCAGCCTCGAGCTCCTGCTCGTTCTTGGCCGACTTGGCGCGCTGCTGAACGGCGCGGTGGCCCAAGCCGGAGATGAAGTTGGCCTTGCGGATCATGGCGACCTCGTACTCGTCCTTGACGACGCGGGCCATCTCAATGGCCGACTTGACGGTGGTGAGATCCTTGTTGGCGAAGCCGGAGAGGCTGGCGGGGAAGGAGACCTGGCCGTCGATGGCGTAGACGGTGGCCTGGGGGTTGGCGCTGGCCATCTGGGCGAGGGCCGACTCGACCTCGGTGATGGGACGGACCTCGTCGACGTCGTACTGCTTCAGGGCCTCCTCGGCGGTGGTGGGCAGACCGGACCAGATGACATCGGCGGGGTCAATGGGAGGGATGAAGAGGGTCGACTTGTCGGCCTTCGTGTCGTAGGTGAAGTAGCAGTCGGCGAGGTTGCAGCCGGTGAGGTAGTAAAAGAAGCGACGCTGGCTGTACGCGGGGACGAGGGTGAGGTTAGCGACGATGCTGGGGCAAACGGGACGCGGGATGACAAAGGGCACAGAAAGTCTCTACTGACCGGAAGGGGACAGGGCCGTCGTTGTCCTCCTGCATCTTGGTGTGGCAGGCCTCGAGATAGACGATGCCATCCTGGGCGCCCTTTTCACGCATCATCTGGACGACGCGCTTGGCATGGGCCTTGCCGGGGTATTTGCCCTTGAGGACCTTTTCAAAGTCTTCCGCGACCATGGTGGATTTGGATTGCGGGGGCGAAGTCGAGGTCGAGGTCGAAAAGTTGGAGGACAGGCAGCGTACTGACTGTGAGGAGGATGTGATGGAAGAGAAGCGATGTAGTGGTGGCTGACGGTACAAAGGGTGTGAATCGCAAGTCAGGCCAGGTTGTTGCAATGAACGAGTAACAGAGCTGAAGTAACGGGGCAGCAGGGTGGGGGATGGAGATGGAGGATATTTAAGGAAGCCCGTCGTGGCCGCAGCAGCAGAAGCAGTACGAGTAGCGGCAGAAGCAACGGCAGAGAGATGACGAGGAAGAGACTGGCGGCAGTGCGGGGCAGAGGCAGCTACCAGCACCAGGCAAGGAGGGGCAGCGACGGGCACCAAGGGTCGTCGCCGTACTCGTAGTGCCCGAATGGCACCAGCCGTGCAGGGCGGCGGCGGCGGCGGTGGCATGGTGCGCTCTGTCCTGTGTGTGTGGTGGCATGGAAAGCGATGGACGGTGGACGGGACGGGCAGGCAGGCGTTACGTTATTTTGTGCCACAAACCGGCGCCCAGGACCACCTTTTTGCCCAGCACACGGAACCTGCGGGTGGGCTCCTTTGCGGGCTTCCAAGCGGGGTGGGGTAGGAGGAAGACCGGAGCGGCGACGGAGGGGGGGGAGAGAGGCTACTGGAACCCAGGGCCAGCTTAGCACTGCTCCGTGTCCTCTTATGAGTAAGTACGGAGTACGGGGTACAGTATTATGAATTATTCGGGGTTGTTTGTTTGTCAGGTTTAATTGTTCTGTGCTCAGTCAATCGAATACACAGTTCAGAGCCGATGCAGCACCTCGTTCTCCTCGTCTGCAAGAACAGAAAAGTTCCCTGCAGAGGCGACGGCCGCACTACTGCACAATACCTTTGCTGCCACCGGTCGCCAGGCACACCACAAGGTAACAGCCAAGTATTATTAATGGGTGCCGTAGCCGGTCTCTGCCCCGAAAGCGCAGACATGCCTGCTGTACAACGGACCCACGGCGCGGTTGGCAACGGCTTGCGGGCCTGGGGGCTGGGCTTGGTAGAGGGTCACTCACACCCACAACCCTACGTCATAATCCTTGGAGCTCACACCAAATACCTAAACAATGCCACGATAGTACATAATGACAGTGTGCGTGAGCCTGCCAAGCTATACTACCTACGGTAAGTACTGTACGGCGCTGGTGTAGTAAGCATGCGGACGTTACACAGCATATCAAGCGCAACAACGCCGTAATTGCCCCTTTGCGTCTGGCCAATCCCTTGATACGAAAGATATGCCGGGTATTGTTCCTAACACAAAAGCGCGCCCGGTAACCAGCCGGCGCCTACGAGTAATCCGAATTGAATTCCGCCACAATGAATAACACCACAACCCAAGACGCTGCCATTCGTTGGTATTATGTAACGATTGGACCATCATTATCCCTGCAGCTTGCCAGGACGAATTCTCGTACCAATCTACCGAGAACTTGCCCCATTCCTTCTTGGCGGGACAAACTGTACAGATGTGGTCAGCCGTCTTTTGACAGGATAAAGATCCCGGCCCATTCACGAAGAGCGCCCTAACACAGTAGCCTCGATGTTGACGCCATGGGCTACTATACCTACTCGTACATCGAAATTACAAGGCTGCGGATGTGCCTGCAATCGCTCCTCCTGGCGGTAAAACCGCCGCGGCCCCAACCGCGCCAGCGGTTCTCTGTGCATATGACCCACCGGATCCTATCCTTACTCGTGCCTTCTCCAAACTCTTTCAACGAATTTACACATAAAGGCGTCCAGTAGAATTACACCCGTACATCAGGTTTGGTTTGTACCGAGGCACCGCCTCTCACGGCCCATGCTCGGCTCTCGGCTCCTTCTATACTCGTAATGAGAGACAGAGCTGAGAAAACGCGACTCGATGACTCGTCAACTACATAGTACGACGCCCCAACTCGACAATCACCAGCAGCATGCCATCTACATGAGTCGACAAGGCAAGACGTACAGAGTACGAGTACATAAACATAGTACAATAGTCAGTACTCCGTAAATATGAATGAGAAAACATGTGGATCCCACCCGTCTCTCGTGCCCAGACACCTCTTCTCTCAATCTTCGCCCCCTTCCCCTTTCTGGATTGTCTCCTTGCCCGCCTGAACTGAACTGAACCATCGCGCCCACAGAGGTCTCGCCCAGACAGTCTCAGCGTCCTCGACAGCGACAAGCCACCCATCACCAATACATACTGCCCCCCAGCCAGGTCGCTCCCGAGCCCTCCTGTCGGTATCCATGTCTCAAACAGCCGAACCCTAGCCTCGGGTTCTGCATCTTCTCTCTGCGCACTGCCTGTTTCACTCCTTTGGCTGGACCCTCCTCGGCCGACCTGTCATGCAGTGCCTTCGTACCTGACGTCAAGCCGCCGGCGCCCACGAACGAAGCTCTTGGCTACGTCAGTCCCTATTCACGCTTGACCATGGACATTGCTTTTTGCTTCAGCTCTGCCTGCCATGTAATTACACTTTGTTTAGTCTCCTTGTGCTGCTCTGCTCTTTACCTCTACGTCGCATTCGCCTACGGCATTGGCCCAGAATTACGGACCCAAATAAATAATTTTTGACCCTGGAATGCCAATCCCGTCCAAATGGCCGACCATTGTCGGCCGCCGTGCCCTGAGACAACTGTAAACTGCCTTCCGCAAAGAGCCTTTTTCTCTTTTTCCTTTTCCCTTTCTCGCGCTTTTTGCCCAGTCAGGACCAGCTTAGGGCCTGACGGGCTGAACTCTGGATCAAGTCTCCCCTGGGCCGATTCGACGTGTCTAAGATTTCTCCTCCATTACTCGTCACATTGGTGGTTCTCACCTCTCCTCAGGCGTCTCACTTCCTGCCAGCCCGACCACTGACTCTGGTATTGCACTCTCTGTGTTACCATTGGCCGATGTCCTCCAAAATCAGGCGGAAAGCTTATGTGTGCCCCAATGGCGCAGTCGGTTCAATAGCAGAGACAGTCTCGAGCAGGCTTCTTCACGTTTCCTAGACATGTCCGGCCCAATACTCCGGCCAAGGTTTCTGTTATATATACCGGCCATCCCAACTGCTGCTATCTTTTTAGCATTGTTTATGTCCACCAGGCTTTACCGACCACATCGTACAGACTCATCCGTCGAAACCCCATTTTAGCCTGTCGCGGCTTCATACTGTTACACCAACAGCATTGGTTTGCAACCGCAAAGGTGCATAACCGGCTACCTGCCTATCTACATTTGCCGTGATTCACAGTCATACCACCGAGTATAACAGTGCCCAGTCGCCACTCTCAGTTCCTCAATACAGCTCAAGCATGCCTGCACGAGTCTCATACCTCCAGAGAAACGACGACCTGCACCGCCGCCTCATACCGGAATTCACATCGCCTTCGGTATCGCCAGGTAACATGGCCTGCACTGTCCTCGCGGTCCAACCGCCCAGCCAGACACAAACAGGCCAGCACCTATACCCGCCCGTCATTGCAAAGTTGGCGAGCAAGGGAGGCAGTTCCGGGACACAGTTCTTCGCCACGGCGGTGCTGTTGGATGCAAGTGGAAATGTCGTGGCCTCTCTAGAAGGCACCAAGGCAGTTACCGGGGTGCTTCTGGACTCTTGCAATATTGCTTTTGCATTTACCGACCTCACCATCACGCTACCAGGAACTTACACCATACGCCTAGACATGTATGCCATGTCTCCTGGAGATGCGGCAGGGGCGAGCCTTATCTCGCAGGTCGAGACGAGCCAGATCACAGCTTGCCAGGGAGACATCGCCCCCCAACGACCATGTAAGTAGCCCTTCTGCACCATGGATTTGTCGCAATGTCATGACCAACACATCAATCAGCTTCCACAGAACGCGACATCCTACGTCAGGCCCGCGACGCAGGCGTCCCGCTGCCTCCATCCCCTCGCTGAGCGCAGACCAGCAGGCAGCAAGCAAAGAAACAAAGCAGAAAATGGGAAGATGCACAGGCAGAGAAGAAATGATCAACGATGAGCCCTTGCAGTGTGACATTGGCGGTTCTTGACCAGGGTCCTCACAGCCAATGGAATGCTCTCCATCGTCCCGATCCTCCGCATTGACTGGCCCGAGGTTGACTGATGCCTGGCCAGCCTCCGGCGGATGTCTCACCCTTGGCTGCTAAGCGACCAGGGCCGAGTCGAGAGTTCCAGGTGCGAGTAATTGCACGACGCGACCAAAGTGGCACGCGCTCGGGCGGCTCTTTTTCCATTCTGCCCCCTAGTATTTCTTTACGGCCTTTCTCCGCATCCTCATCGTCGCGTTATAATGAAGACAAACAGCGATTAATAGACTAGAGAAACTATAATTCAACCAAATTAATTACTTCTACTCACCTTTTCTCGGAGCCAAATCCCTATGCTCGGAAGCCAGGCAGTCGTGAATCCCTTGTGATGGAGCAAATGTCTTTCCATGGCATTTCGCCGGGATGCATAGATTGCTTCTAATTAACCCGTTCCTTGCCCTCCGAAGAACATCGGCAGGCAGGCACGTCGCACCAGGCCTCTCTTGTAAGAGTAAAATCACCCCCGGTCCAGTAATAATGAAAGAAGAGAATCACTTTCTTGTAACACTCTATTTATTATTTTTTTTGTCTTTGGGGGACGACTCGCACACACCAGGCACTGCATGTTTGAGAAAACGCCCGAATTCAGTGCCGACCTACCCTAACCTCGTCACAACTGACCGCAGCCATGTCTTTGTGTGAGCGGCATGCAGCGCCGTCGTTCCGCACTGTGGGTTCTTTGAATTCCTCGCCTGGTCTATCTCTTGCCGCATTTACCGATTGAGTGAAGAGTCGTCCTAGTCGGTCGGTATAAGCCGACGCCCATCCGTGATCGCTTATGCTTGGCGCTGCGAAGTTAAATCGCACCGACCCGGCGGGCGGCGCGAGAGATGTGACCACCAAGACGTCACGTGGATTCTCAGTCACAGTCCCACCTCGAAGTCTTCCGCGATGCCCACGGCCAATTCCAGAGGCATTGGCAGAGGGAAAGCCCTTTAGCGGAAGAGATACGGCTTGCGTTTCACGAAAAAGGCTTTGGCCAAAGAACTCTTTTGCAGACGAGTGAAACTTGGCTCGGATACGGTCCTGGGGTGAGACGGTTGTCATCGCATCGGACGCGGAAACAAAAATGGTTTACTACTTTACCTCAACGGTGGTAAACCCGCCGGGCTTCATCTACGTTGGCAAAGACAAATACGAGAGTGAGTTTACTCCCGTCTTTATCGTCCCTGAGAATATCGATTTACCCGGTATTGTCGTGGATTCATGAGCTCCGTTTGCTGATACACCGCAGACGAGGATCTCATCAAATTCGGATGGGAAGAAGATATTTGGTACGCAGTGCATAATTCCAATTCCAGCATCTAAACACTATTTGCTAACATGTAACTTTAGGGTACGGTCACGGAAAATTGAGTCCTTAGCTCATGCAAGGGGCGCTGCTAACTCTCGCTCCAGTTCCACGTAGACAAGCTGTCAAGCGCCCATATCTACCTTCGCATGGAAGAAGGCCAATCATGGGACCAGCTACCCAAGGAATTAATAGACGACCTGGCACAGCTCACAAAGGCCAACTCGATAGAAGGTACACATGCTATGCCAGACAAAATTCTCAACCAATTATAGTAACACATTCTCCAGGCAACAAGAAGGACAACATCACCGTCATCTACACGCCGTGGTCGAACCTCAAGAAAGATGGCAGCATGGATGTCGGCCAAGTTAGCTTCAAGAACCAGAAAAAGGTAAGAAAAGCACCGCAGCATCAGGCACACAATACATATCTACAAAACACAATCGAACTAAACCTGCACCACAATAGGTTAAACGAGTTCTCGTCGCGCAGCGCGAGAACCCCATTGTCAACCGCCTCAACAAGACAAAAGTTGAGAAGAAGCCCGATCTAAAGCAAGAGCGCGATGACCACCAAAAGGAGATTCGCAAACGAGAAAACAGCGCCTTGCAGATAAAGGTGTGATCTCATCCCCTTCCTCCCCCGTACCGTGGATTTGAGCTGACAAGATCTGATGAACCTACAGCGAAAAGAAGAGGCTCGCCAGGCACAGGAATGGAAGGAGAAGAAGTGGCAAAAGGACCATGCCTACGATGACTTGTTTACCGATGAGCTCATGGACGAGCAAAGCAACCAGAACAGGACGGCGGATTGGGAGGATGACTTCATGTAAAGATGCAGCCGATAATATCTTGTGCTGTTTCTACTATTGGCATGCATGCTTTATGCTGAATTAGCCGCCTTGACGAAGCCAAATCACACACACCATATCATACACGTGCTTAAGATGACAGTGAAATGAAACAGACTTGATCGTGACACGCAAAATAAAATATAAACTAGCTGGGTATTCCGAGTAAAATCTCCAAGTTTGACATTCGACCGGCCATCCTTCCAAACGCACCATCCCACACAGTAACAAGACGAATAATACAACGAGCTTGACATGTCTCATAAATAAACTCTCGTAAACAGGTCAGCTAGTCAACTGCTGACATTAATTCTCTGACCAAATTTTAGATCTTGTAGCCCGGCTGTCAATCTCTGAAGCTCTCCGGACATGGCCAGAGATCCCGGGCTGCCCGTTCCTCTTCTGCTAATGTTGGCCGAGGGAACTGAACGCTGGCTCGGGCTTCGGCTCTGAGTCGTCGACGCTACCTGAGGAAGCGCGTCGTCCTCATCCTCGTCCTCATCGACTAATTCCTCTTCGCTGTCAGCGGATTCGGACAACGAGGCCGCCACCTTCTTTGCTCTAGCGTTTTCGGCTCCCTCTTCCATAATATCAACGGCCATGCCGCCTGGCAACCTTATATCGGATGTTTCCAGAGTCTGGGCAATGTCGAGCATCAGAACGTCCATCGGGCAGATATATGCCACGCGTTTACGTTGACTCCATGCCAAAACGTGACCGCACAGATCGCCTTCGTCTTGTCCCACGATCCACGCACCGCTATCACCAGGAATGCCCATGGCAATATCACGCCTTTGCTTACGCTCTCTGGCCGTCTCGCAATGGGCACTGGAGACTTGAAACGTCTGACTTGGCGACGTACGGCCGTAGATTTTAACGCTGCAAAGGGCTGGTAAGATTTGACCGGTCTGCTGCCCACTGGTGCGCGCAACGCAAGACACCTTCTTTCCAGGTAGAGATGACGACGGTGCAATGCGTGTGGGCTGTGCAGGGCTACTGTCGTTTGGCAGGCGCCCATCAGCAAATTCAAAGAGCGCCCAATCCACTTCGTGCAGGAGGCCATGGGCTTCCCGACGACGAATACCACTCGAGGCATACACTTCGCCGAGGCCATAGGTGTCCAGGTGATCTTCATCTTCCGTCTCTGCGCAGGGGTAGAAGCCTTGCTCTACATCATCTAGTGCCGGCTGCGTGACGATATACCCTTCTCCACAACCTGGTTCAATACCAGGGATATCACCCGGCTCCTCAAAATCGCCAACTTCTTCTTCTTCGTCATCATCATATTCGCTAGTAATATCCGTGTCAGAGTATGGCTCAGATTCATCGTCAGACAACTCGTATCCGTAGTCATCGTCCATGCTGTCAAAAGACGATTCTGAGTA
This sequence comes from Lecanicillium sp. MT-2017a, assembly GCA_003056585.1. NCBI lineage: Eukaryota > Fungi > Ascomycota > Sordariomycetes > Hypocreales > Cordycipitaceae > Lecanicillium > Lecanicillium sp. MT-2017a. The sequence goes on along the minus strand of PXYN01000191.1, from coordinate 80,166 downwards.
TGCTTCCAGCCCTGGAATGGCCGCACTGCGCCTGGTCTCCTCGTGTCCAAAGTCGCGGTCTGGGTCATCCAGCATGTGATGGACTGTCATGCCATACGTCTTGCCGTCCACAAGCACAAGGCCTCCGAAGCTTACGGGAGGAAGATGGCGGTCTCCAATCCAAGCCCCGATACTTGCTCCATTATGCGGGCGCTCCTGGTACTGGGGATTTACAGCCTCCACCTCATCGTCATCGGCGTCTGCCATGGACCTATAGACGGTGCCAGGGTGCCGATGCGACCGCAGCACATGACCTCTACACACCTTTAATGAAAAACCGGTAGAGCCATCAAAGAGATCGCCCACCCGCTTCTTCAGAATGGCGCGGACTTTTCCGACCGATGCGCAGACAACGAGGACAGTGGGCTCAGTCTGATGAGGGCTGGTTCCAACAGACTCCAGAGAAATTTCGACGGATTCTGGGTGCTTGCGGTAGAAGTGGCGGAGGGCTTGATTGATTTGCGGCATGAGAATTGTATTCCATTTTTCAACAGCCTCTGGCGCGAGGGGAACCTGGGGGTACAGCTTTAGCTTCGGCTCAGGCGTGACTGCGGGCAAAGTGGTAGAAGCTGTGCGTCTTTTGTTAGCATACGCGATGTTGATTGCAAAGTTTTAGACATCTTACATGTAGTTCCGACGTCAGATGGCAGGTGGGAAACGCTGGGTGACATTGTAGCTTTGCTTCCTTTAGTTGTATTGCCTTTTGTGGCCGCAGACGAGGAAGAAGGGGTTTCATGGGCTCGCGCATCCGCTTCTTGAAGATCATGGTGCATTCGCTGCTCAAGGTCGCTTACGCCATCCAGAATGCAGCAAGTCTCCAAAAAGCGGCTCACTTTCATTTGTATTTCGGAAAGGAGGGCTTCGCCGGTTGTGTGGCCAGCAATCTCATTTTGAACGGCCTCCCAACAGGACTGGACGGCTTTCATATAAAGACTGCCGCATTTGACAGACAGTCTCTGAAGGGCTGGCTCCGAGAAAGCAGTTGAGGGGTTATCCAAGGATAGTTTGTCGGCGTCAGTCCACAATCCAACGGACATGAGAAGTACGGCCAGGGCATACAATTCCAGAATGCGTTCGTCAGTTGCACTTCCCAAAGGCGAAGCAGACGAAGACCTGGGATCCATTGGGTGTCGCCATGTTTCAGCCCCAATCTCGGAACTGTCTGGGAAGAGATCAAAGGACGATACCAGAGGGCGACGGACATCAGCCGCAACGGACTGAGAGCCGCCATCGCCGTGTTTAGAATCACAAAATACAATGTTGGTATCGACGAGCCGCCCATGTGTGATTCCACGCGCATGCATGTCAAACACAGTATTTGTTAGGTTATAAGCCAGTCGAAACTTGGCTTCCAACGGCGGTTCTGAGTTTGGCATGGTGAGTAAGTGGGACAACGTCGGCAGATTGTATCTTGCACTCTGGCTCAGACGCTCAATGGAAACGGCGTTGAAGGAAGGGGGGAAGTGGTAGACAAGTCCGAGCCTCGAGTTCTCCATATCTTCAAAGTATCCCAGTAGACGTGGCAGCCCTGTCCAAGTGCCAGGCGCTCTCTGAGACTGTTGCTGCAGACCGGCTGAAAGTTTCTCAAAACGGGCCATGGGTGGCATGATGCCAGTTGTGGAATAGATGGAGTCAAAGGTTGCGTACTCAAGCAGGAGAGGGGCCCATGGTTCGCGCGTCCGGCCGTGGGCGAGTTCAGAGTAGGCGGTCTTGCTCATAAAAACGACGGTTCTCGGTGAGGTGGCGTCATCGCTGCTGCTGCCGTCCGCAGGCTTGAGACGAGTGAGGGTCGCAGGGTCAATCTGCTGCGGTGTCTGCATGCGCGTAGACTCAAATGGGCGAAAGTCTTCCGACGATGACGTCTTGTAGGCCGCCTTGGACTGGAGCCGGTGGGCTGGGCCGGCAGCACGGGTGCGCGACAAGTCGTATAATGTGTCGATTGACGCAGTGAGGTCATTTATGAGATCTTCGAAGCGGCGCTTGTCCCACAGGATCAGCGGCGGCTTCTTGTCTGGGGAGGTCCTGGTCCCCTCAACGACTCGCTTGGAGCTAAGCCAGAGCGGCTCGGCCTCGGCGAGAATATCCTTGATGGTGGACATGATGCTTCCGACGACCTCGCTGAGGCCAGCTCTGGAGAGGGATTCGTCAATCTCGGCCGACTGATTCGGGTCTGACCATTCCAGGCCCCAGCTGACGAGGCGGTCTTTTTGTATACGCAGCTTTCGATGGAGGCCCTTGGTCTCAGGGTCTTCCCCGCCCTGGACGGGCTCTTTGACGAAGTCACTTGACTTTTTGGTGTCATTATAGAGGCTGCTTAATCGTCGTTGAAACGGCAGCTGAAAGCCACCGGGTGGAAGAAGAGAGGCCATGGCGAGGGAATGTGGTTTGGCACGGTATGTTGGTATTGGCTGGACACGGCAGCTTTGGTATAGCGGCCTCAAACTCTTGGTTATGGGGTGATGGCGATGAAGATGGATGGCGTATCGACCTTGGATCGACGGTCCCAGTCGCCTCCGATAACTTCGATATAGACTGCGCTCGAGGAGGCGTCGGCCGTTTGTCGACAGGCGCTGGGGAGGTGAAGGATAAAAGGGCACGCCAACCGATAAAATGGGTGCCTGCAGAAGCCCGGACCCTGTCAGAGTGTGCGCCGCAACGATGGCATTCAGCCAGCAGCGATATGGGCAATAGGGCAGTGGACGCTTGCCGCGCTTGGAGGTTTCGAGGATGCAGCCGTGTGTCTAGGGGTGCAGGACTTGCGTCGCCCGTCGCTCCGTCGTCGCTCGTCGCTTGTCGCTCGTAGCTCGTGCGCCCGTCGGTGGTATCTGCACAGGCCGCAAGTGGTCTGGTCTTGTCTGGTCCGTTTTGCAGTCGGGCCGGCCCAAGAGAGAGCAAGCGGACCTCACGATGGCGATAATGTCGGTGCCTGTTGCGATGCGGAGCCTAGAAGGCAGGGTCAAAAGAGTGGATAGCGGGCGTTTGCGCCCCAGCTTTTGCGGTCTTGGGACCGGTCGCCCGTCCTGACGGCCTGACGGCAGAGCGCTATCTTCGTCGCGTGCTGACGGCATCGGTTGGCGGGGAACGCTGGAGGGTCCGTCTCTGCACCAGTCGCTTGCCGCCAAATGCTGCTGCCTGAATGCCGCGCCGCGTGTGGCTTCTGATTGGCCAAAGCCAACATGCTAGGCAGGCAGTGTAATCAACCACTGTCCGCGCAGATGCTCACTCGTACAGAGAGCTGTGGCGTATCCAGACGACGTCACATTTCATACACTGGTGCTGCGATTTGTCCAGCAGGGTTGCGGGAATATATGCATACTTGATGCTGTCAGCACGTTTCATTGAACCCAGCCTCCATTCGTCGGACAGGAGCGATGCAGCTCTTCAGTCGAATGGATGTCTCGCGGCAGCGCAGGCCGAAATTCCCGAAGCACCGTACTTCTCTTGCCTCGGATGAGACGGCACGTACTCCGTCTTGGTCTGTTGAAATAAAATCAAGCAAGTATCACTCGCAGCTCGAACGAATCATGTGTTCAAAGTCATTTATTTCAGATCATTTTTATTGACTTCTCTCCGCTTCTTTATACGCGAGAATTACGTCTTATGGATAGTTACATACAAAATTGGGAAGCGGCATTCGCGCACGCTCTGGTACTGCTAGAGCGCAACTCATCCTCGTCACACCATCCTCTCTCATCTATACATACTTAATCTTGAACCCAGGCGAGACGCTGAGATCCCAGTCGTCCTCGTTGTTGGGGTCTCCAAAGATGCGGAGGGCCCAAACCACCAGTCTGTACTTGCCGGGGGGCGCATAGTTGCCGTCGCTGAGCTGACCGTCCCAAACGGCGTTAATAATGCCGCGGGTGTTCCACAGGGCCGGGAAGCCAGCAGGCATGCCAATCGACTTGTAGCCGGAAACCTGGAACGTGTTCTTGGGAGGGCAAGTCGTCATCGGCTGGATGTGGGCAACCACGTTGTGGGAGCCAAGAGCCAGGTCAATAACAAACTGCGGGAGCTCGTCATCGGCAGTAGCCCTTCCAGGAGGAGGAATGATGAAGCTCGTATTGGCTGGGACCGGCGAGAGAGTCTTGTCGGTGCTCTTGGAGATCCAAGTGGCGTCATCTTCCAGGACAATGTGCTCATTCAGGCTGCCCGTGAGGCCCTGGTAGGGCATAGACAGCGAGGTGCCGTCGGTGCCGTTGATGACAACATAACCCCCCCAGACTCCGAGGCGCTTGGGGTTGAGACCCTCGGGAGGAGTGGGGGTCACCTCAATAGAGGCAGAGCCGCCAGCAGGAATCGTCACCTTGTTCTCGCTGAAGCCCAGCTTGGCGTACACATCAACAGCGTCATTGGGGAAAGGTGGGACGTAGGGCGAGTCCTCGCCCAGAGTGTAAAAGGTCATGGCGGGGTTGTGCGACAGCTCATACGTCACTTCCTCCTTTCCGGTGTTGCTGAGCTTAATGGTGCTCGACTTGGTAAAGTGGGCAGTGTCATTGAAGGACAGGCCAGCCGGCTCCAGGAGAGTCGTGGCGTAGGCGGCGTCATAGGCCTGGATCATACCAGCACCCTGCTGGGCGATGGGAGCGAGGTTCTCGATAAACTTGGAGCCGGTGTGGAACAGCTGTGGGTTGCTGTTGGCGGCCAAGAGATTTGTAATCGTAACGGGATCAAAGGTGCCACGGACTTCGGCGATGAGGGCAGTAATGGCCGAGGTGATGGGGCAGGCCATGGATGTACCGGACAGCACGGCGTAGCCGCCCTTAGCAAGAGGGTAAGTGGACAGGATAAATCCACCAGGGGCACCATACTGAGGCTTCATCTTCATGTCCCAGGTAGGGCCCCATGTGGTGTAGTAGCTGAGTGCGCCGGGAGTGGCGAGGTTCTCGCCTTCCTGGACGCGCTTGGGCTTGGTGTTGGGGTTGGCCATGTAGAGCTTGACCTCCTTGCCCGCCTTGAGCTGCTTGATCCATTCCTCTCCCTGGTCGGCTTCGACCATGCCGCCAGCCTGGACACCGCTAGGCTCGGGGTCGTTGAAGTTGATGCCACCAGCACCGGGGCGGACGTTGTTGTAGATGATGACGTACTTGGCACCCTTGGCGACGGCGTTGGCGCCCTTGACGACAAAGTTGCAGCTACCACGGCGAATGAGGACAATCTTATCCTTCAAGTCGGGCGTATCTGCAGGGAAAGGCTTGCAGCCGTCGTCGGCGACGGTTGTGTCATAGTTGAGGGCCCAGAGAGGCAGGCTAACACCAGCCCAGTCGGCAGGCGTGGAAGGAACCATACCAAACTCCTGTCTGTCACCGCCGTCGACGGTGTAGTTGAAGAGAGTAAAGACAGTAGGGCGGTTGGTGTTGTCATACGAGGCAATAGCGGCCACGCCATCGCCACTGGAGCCACTGCTGGCGTAGAAGATGCCAGTTGTACCCTCGTTTCCGGCAGAGATGATGACGGGAACGCCCTTCTCCGCGATTCTAGAGCTGGCGACAGCCCACGGGACGTCTGACCAACCAGAGGGGCCACCGATTGAGGAGCTGATAATCTGGGCACCATCCTGGTAGGCCTGGTTGAAAGAAGCAATGAGCAAATCGGAGCTGGTGTAGCCTTCGCAACCGAAGACACGGTAAGCACCGAGAGTGACATCGGGGGCCGCGCCGGTGAAGCCAAAGGGGTTCTCCTGGGCGGCAATAATGCCGGCAACGTGAGTACCGTGTCCGCCACAGTCCATGGGATCGTTATCGGGATGAGGTGTGTTGGCGCCGGTGTAGTCGTCGCCGACGTAGTCAGTGCCGAAAGAGACGAGGCAGCCCTCACCGAAGCAGTTGTTACCCAGAGCAGGGTGCGTGTAGTCAATCTGCGAAACCCGTCAGTATAAGTGTTTTCAGATGATCCATACGAGCAATCCCCGTGGGAGCGTACTTACACCGCTGTCAACAACGGCAATCTTGATGCCCTTGCCTCGGATGCCCTTGGCACGCAGCTTGTCAACCTGGGTCATGACGTGGGAGCTGAACTTGTCAACTTCACCCTCGCCATCAGCCCGAGAGACTAGCGGATCCTGGCCGAGAGAAGCGTTCTCGACATCCTCAGCAGTCGCGACCCATTCAATCTTGGGGTTAGGGCGGGGGATCTTATGAACAGGGTATAGGGCCTTGACAGCAGGCATGGAAGCAAGCTTGGAGGCCTTGGCTTCGGCCTTCTCGTCATCCGTGTCCTTCAACTGAATAGAGACACCCTTGAAGAGCTCGTAGTCGAGCTCAAGACGAGTGTCGCCATCAACGCCAATAGCATCGCGGAGGGGTTGGGTGTCCTACAGCGCCTCGTTAGCGTATCTGTGACAGCAGGCCAGTTGGGGGCCCTGAGAAACGAACCTGTCCTTCTTCAAACTCGACAATGTAAGCACCGGGAATGACGTCGGTGCCAGGGGGCGCAGCAGCAGGGCTGGCCTGGCGAGCAACAGTCGAAGTGGCCGTCGCCAGCAGCGACAGCACGGTGGTGGCCTTGACCATTGCGTGTATCACAGCACGTTAGTGCTTAAACAACAGCAATAAACGAAGGGGAAGAGAACGAATGGATCGAGCTTGTTACGACTCCGTGATGCCAGTCGCTACAAGTATAGGAGCTAAAGACTAGAATCAAGACCGTCTTCGTTGGAGGCGAGAGGGCCATGGAGGAGCTATATAGTTTACACACTCGTACTATGTAGGACACCCCGAACCCCAATCTCGACGCCCGCATGGCCCGCCCGCATGGCCCGCCCGCATGCCCCGAGCATGATCCTGGTCCTAGCCCACTTCAGCTACGGGGCCAAGGAGCATATGCGCGAGGAGCAGAGGCGAACGAGTTGGCGTAGCATGGTACCTGGACCGCCAACACTCGCGCCCAGCAGTCGCCAAAGCATCTGGGAACAAGAGAGGTGGGCAGGCATTACGCTGCGTGAGAGCTCCGCTTCCCCACTACAAATGTGTGCCGGGGGCGCACTTGGATCCCGTCTGGGCAGGTTCTTATGGCTTGGGACAACGGGGACAGGCGCTGCGAAAAGGACCGCTCAACAGAGGCGTGGCGTGTAAGACTCGCCCGTGTGAGGACGCCCCCGTTGTGAGGTGCCGACAAAACAAGGGCCTTCTCCACTATCTTCAGCAGCAAGGTGGGTGGAAGGAGGGCCCGAAAGGCCCATGTATGGAGATGCGCGTTGAAGTAGCTTCCTATGTGGGAGATGGGCCAAGCCCCGATGCGCCATGGTGCAATTACAGGGCCAGCGACCTGCCACTTTGGGCAAGTGGATGTGACCCATGGAAGAGCAAAAATGCGCTAAAGAAGTACGGCGAGGGGGACGAGGAGGAGGAGAAAGCCGGTGGAGGATACAGAATCCAGGGACAGAACTTGCTCCGTGCGGAGTAACCATAACTCGTAGCGCATCATTCACAAACCTTGCGCAATACCTTGTACCTAATGGCTCTGGTGTGGTGCCTCGAGCTCGTGCATGGCGGCATACCTTGCCTAGTGGTTAGTCATTGAACCGCCTCGCAAGGCTTCCTAATCAAATCATGGCCATGTCAGGCAGAGAGGTGAGAGCCCGTAGCTAGAAGCATAGGCATGTTTCCAAATCTTATCAGAGGATACTCTTCACGTAATAAGCATGGGACATGCGCTGCTCACCCATTTACTAGGTACTACTGCCGCGATAAGAGGAGCCGACGGACGGGGCATACTCCCGCAAGATGCTCGTGGCGGTGGCGCGCACAATGCTTGGATAGGTTCCCCACACAATGCGCTTGTTCCAGCAAAGGGGGCGCCAAATCTTGACTTCAACTCAGGCGGCAATGGCGTCTTGAACTTAAGCCATTGGCGGTGGGCATCCCGATGCCCAGCAAGACATTCGATAGTTAACAAAGAGGCCGGCGAGCTGTTGAGTTATAATGCGACGTTTTTTCCACAATATGGACGCTCGCCAGGAAACGGAGAATGATCGACTGGAACAAATGAAGCCGAGGACGTGGTGTGGTTGCAAGGGTGTGCTGCGAGGGGAAACATCGCCCCTCACCCTACGACTTATGCATGGCGCTGGACAAGACGGACCAACAATAATGCACAAAGGTCACATCGCACCAGTCGGGCTGCCCAGGGTACTAGGTACAGAGTACTGTCTTTACAAGTATTGTGCATAAACTCACGGGTTGCGTACTGCTGCACTTCCAAGACACCTTGCTGGCTTCGCACTACTTGATGCCGCTGAACAACCAAATGCAAGATGCCGCGCCTTCAGAGTCCTGCTGTGTCACGGCGACAGCGACATGACTGCAAAATCCATACTGGTACGGGATTCTCGTACCGACACTGCTGGTACATACGAGCACATGAGCCATCAGCCCGTGTGGATGGCAGGTGCATTATGGGGTACTGGCAGTGCGAGTACACAGCCGCCGCACTCATCTCCATCTGCTCACAAGCGTCTGGGTCAGGATGACCAGCTCCGCCAGTCACCCATCTGTACGGACTGCGCTCACCCACAACGATAATTAGCGTCTTTTAGCGACCACAGCACGCTTTTACCGGTCCCGGAACCCACTGGCACCGCCAGAAGGCGCCGAGGATATGCCCCCCAAGTCAGGCGTCCCCGAATGCCTCGAGTCAAGCTGCCCACATCCCCCCGCCGTCGCGACCCTATGCCTCAACACTGCCAACGTTATACACAACAGGTGCCGAAGGTGGAAATGAGCACACAGATCGGCTTTCTCCGCACCGGCACTTTGCATTTGGGATCCCGCGTTACATGGTATTTCCCGCAAACTATTGCTTCAATACTATCCACTCGGGAGCAGAAAAAAGCTCTCACCAAAGAGGAGTCCATGGGCCACGGCTCCATTCATCCAAGTGGACAATTTCATCCTTGTATTGCCTGCCCAGCAGCATGTTCCGCAAAGGCCGACTGGCTGAGGGGGTTCGCACACGCGAAGAGTACTCGGCCCCTGGCCTAGGGCGGGCCCGGAGGCGTCGCCATATGGCGCTGGCGTCGGTAATCGACCCTCTGGCTTGCCTCGTTGGGTATAGCGAGCTGCCCTAAGTTGCTGGCGGACCTGCGGATTGTCCGGACTAGTCCACGATGGGTGCATACGTCCAGGTCAGCAAGGCCTGTACGAGTACGCAGCCATGTCCTGTCGATAACAAAGGATCCTGTTCTCTGAGCAGACGGAGTACTCATTCTCGCAAGGCGCAAGGCCAGGAGACACTCGTTCAGGAAGGCGACTGTGCGCGAGTCACAGCCCTGTTGAGACCTTCCACAGAGCGACTGCAGTGCCGATAAGAGCGACAGATTAGACTAGTTGTGCTTGGCTGCTTGACCAAAAACCTCTTGGGTCGGAATCTCTTCCGACGGCGATGTGGAACTACATTCTTTGCGATCAGTTGGAAACGATGCACAATGCATTATGGCGCCAGTAGCGCGGCCAAGCCAAGCGGTGCGCACAGCAGAGTACTGGTTTTACCACAGCTCTCTAACGGGATTCCGAGACATATCCCACCCTCAGAGCGAGACAATCCTGCTGTCGACCTGCACGGCGAGTTCTGCAACGAGGCGGCTGACTGGTGGGGAACCGGTCGACTCAGATTCAACAAGCAGCATAAGCTTGTTTTCCGCCCACTAGTAGAGACACGGCTCGCTCACTTGCCATGTGCTGACCGTACAAACGAGTACCTACTCTGGCATGAATGCCCGTCTTGTCCGTCCAAGCCCCTTCCATCATGGCCCGCTAGTGACCGACCGTATCGGGGAGGAGGTAAGAAGATGGTGGCGTCGCATGGCGGTCCCTTTGCGGCGCACGCACAGGGCATTAGTGGCTGGACGCATCGCAGTGGCACTCCTGCAAGCGCAGAAAGCAGGCGAGGCGCAGGCACTTCTGTAGCGCCACGTCTAAAGTGCCCGGCGTGTGTATGCAATCATGCTGTTGGTGGTGTGCTGAGGACCTTGGTGAGCTATGCACCAGAGAGCTCGTTCATACTCGTACGACCACGGGCGCATCCCCAACGAGACGCACTAATCTCGGTTCCCCAAGCCTTCGCGTTGTGATTTATTGCCGAGTCCCAGGCTTTACGTACTGATTCCTTGGTTCGCCCCTCGGCTTCCCACCGCAAGCCCGCATCCCCATGGGCAGATTGTGACAAGCGGAGCCAGGTATAGGATGTATCCTAATAACATGGCCCTTTCCCCAGGTTGATTAGCCTCCCATTACGTACTGGGCTGTGATATTACATCCGACATGGCATGCATACCATATTGCGTAATATTCCATGCACTATGTCGGTACGAGCGCTGCTCCGCATCACCAGTCAAGGCTGCTGTAGCCAACGGAGGTCACCGCACAGCCAAGCGACGGCCAACAAAGCAATTATCGGAATGGACCATTGTCTTCGTGTCTGGAGCGCACATCATTCGGTAGGGCCGTCCGAACGGTCCACAGCAGCCCATGTACTGTAGACAACCTGCCAGCCTTACCGTCCGCAAACCGGTTTTGACGTGTCGTCGTTCAACGGGGGGAGCGATCGTCAACACTCAACGCTGCCGGATGAGCGGTTTGTAACCTGAGGGGAGCCTAGTTTCGTGGACTTACCTACCTAAATGGTGTTTAGCCCGTCGACAGCGCATCCTGGCCTGCTCCAATGCGGCCGTCTAGCCCCAGTATGTGCAGCACTTGGGTCTCCCAGCTTCCCTTTTGGAGTTGGGGCAAGCAAGTGCGGGGGTGCGGGCGCGCCGAGATTGTGTAGGGCCTCTGGACGGTTCACGTCGCATCCGAAGCTGGAGCGCAGACTGTTGCATACGAGTAGTTCAGAAAGAGGAGAAACCCCGTCGTACCGAGTAGATTCGAGGTTGCATTCAGATTTGTCACAGTTTCGGTGAGGCTCGGCTGGAGCATGCACGTAGGTGAGTGCTTCGTAGTCCGTGGTCGCAGCATACGTGCAAGAGGATTTCACCGCCGAGTCTTTACGTAAATGGTGCAGAATGCCCATTGGTGAAGCAGAGCGGCAGAATTGTCACTACGAGTAGTAATGCATGACCAAAATTAAGTCTAGCCAACCAATTGGCTATTGGCGCTGCAGTCGTGATCAAATCAACATGCGTTGAGGCGCTGACGCGATGCCAGGTCAAAATGCACTTTTTGGCGGGAGAAGTTCATCACACGACAGTGAGACCTGTAGGTTCAATTTTGCTCCTCAATTAAGTTTAATCTTTGTTTGCTCAGCCTAAAATTAAGACTGGGTTTTGATCGTAGATCAATCGCAGGTGTTTCACAGCCTGATTAATCTGTACCTATCCGACCGACTCACTGCCCCGTGTAGCACCATGATATCACAACCACGGACTTTCGAGACAAGTTCCACGTTACTGGAAGGGAAGAATATCGAATTTCTCGTCTCATAGTAACCATAAAATCTAAATCTAAATCTATATTCGAATCTAAATCTAAGTCCAACTCCAAATCACCGCTCCTATTCTCTCAGCACCAAATTACCGCCCGAGAAATGTGACCAATCCAGTGCCACGCATTGCCAACCTCTCCACTCACCTTACCCTACATCATTTCGGCAAATCCACGGTCGGCGCAGTGGAAACAGGAACCGCATCGCAAACCACCCAAAAGTCTCCCATCAACCATCATCGGCTCAACCACGCCCGGCACCAGGCCCTCCTCCACGACAAGCACCCTTCAAAACACACACAATCATGCTCTGCGCAACCTGCCGCGCAGCAGCGCACACCCTGCGCGTCGCCTCGCGCACGCAGCCCTTCCGCACAGCGGCAGCCGCCGCGACTACCCGGCCGCTGAACCGTCGAGCGCTGCTGCCACAGCTCGCACAAAGCCGACTCTTCTCCAACACGCGCCAGCTGCGAAGCGATGCCGAAATCTCCATGACGGACGCCGAGCAGTCCATTGCCAACATCCTGACGGAAAAGCTGCAGCCCACAGAGGTGCTGGTGCAGGACGTGTCGGGCGGGTGCGGCAGCATGTACGCCATTGAGATTGCCTCGCACCAATTCAAGGGCCAGACGATGCTCAAGCAGCAGCGCATGGTGAATGCGGCTCTGGGAGATCTCGTAAAGTCATGGCACGGCGTGCAGATCCGGACCAAGGTTCCTGATGCTTAATGCTCAAGCACCTGACATGACATACGAACCGATGACGGAGACTGGCATGGCTCATGAATTTCCCGCACCAAGGGCACAGCAACCGCAGCACGCCAGTGCCGCAAAATTTCTGCTCTGGATAAAAGTTAGAATGTACCATACGAACAGCAACAACATCCGAATTGCATATAGATTGTATAGTATAATTGTTACGACGACAAACCAAAAGAGTTACAAACGAGTTTATTCACCAATGGGACGAGCAAATACTATTATGAATTTCTTCCATTTATAGCTGAGCCAATAAACTAGAGCAATATGATAAATAAATCTTTAAAAAATAAAACACTAAAACATCAAAAGTGACAATGCCAAAAGGTACAATCCCTCCCTCTAGAATTTCGACCAAGACAAGCCATCGCTCCCGAGCATTCATTAAACTGTAATCTATACATCTCGCCTTGCAATGTTTGCCTGTTTTACTCCTTCAGATACTTGAGGACTTCTTCGCGCTCCTCAAGAGGCATCACTCTCAGCACCTCTCTCAAGCCCTTGAAGCCAGCCTCCTTGTTGCGGCGCACGACTTCCGCAACTTCGGCAGCAAGCTTCTCGGCCTTGAGGGTCTCAACTTTTTCTCCGATGCTCTTGCGCTCCTTCTCATACCACTCGGCAACCTCCTGGTCCTTCTCTTCCCAGCCGGTAATTCCAGACCAGCTCTGCAGAAGCTGAAGGTTCCTGGCGCGGACCTCGCTGGTCTTCGCAGTCGACTGGCTTTCCTTTGTGGCAAGAGTGCTAGTCGCCATGTGGCGCAGCATGTACTCCTCGCTCAGACGGCGACGCAGACGCCAGTAGAAGAAGCGACGAGCATTGGTCCACTCGAGCACATCGCGAATAGTGCCCTTCGCCTTCATGCGACCAGCGCGGTCATGCAGATCGGCGAACTGCACGGCAATCTGTGCGTACACGGGCAGCAGCTGGCTCTCGCGAGCAAGCATCTTCTGCTTGATCTCCTCGGACTGCTCAGCAGTGAGATCCTTGTTCTCGAATTCCTTCTTCAGCTGGGCATACGTGGCATCCATACGGGCCATCGTCGCCAGCTGCTTCTCCTTGCGGTACTTGATACCAATGATGCCTTCAGGCTCAAGGACACCACCACGAGAGTCAATATCCGCATACATTTCCATAGCGGTGGGGTTGATCGTAGGGTCCACGACGACCCAAGATCCACCACGCAGCTCGCCAAACGGAGGAATGTACACAAAAATGGGCTGCTCGTACTTGACAAGAGCGTCAACAATGTACGAACCGTACTTGAGAACCTCGTTGTACATGTCACGCTGACCACCAGAGAAACCACGCCAGTTGGCAAGGATCATGAGCGGCAACTGTTCACCATTGTTGAAGTCGTTAATGGCCTGGGCAGTCTTGAACGCAGAGTTGGGGTACCAGACACCACCAGCCTCATTGCTAACCTGCTCAATGGAGTCAGGGTTGGCAGGGTCAGCAGGTGTGGTGTTCTCAATGCTGCGAGTCTCAACAGCAATGACACCCATGGGGATACCGCCCAGGCGGGCACGACCGACGACGACGGTGCGGGCCCAGCCGCCAAGCGTTTCGACAAAGGAGTCCTTGTCGAAGAGACCGCTCTGGAAAGAGCCATCATCCTCGTGCTTGCCGGCAATCAACCAGCGCACGTCATGAGGCTGCTTCTGAGGTGGCACATAAGTGATATCGCGGTCCCACGCGTCGGTGCTGGGGCTGACGGGAACGGGGCCGTTGCGCTTCTCGGGAACAAACGACATCCATTCGACAATGCGAGAGATACCCTCAAAGTCATCATTGGCAGTCATGTGCGATACACCATTGCGGTACATAATTTGAGTACCACCGAGCTGCAGGTTGGAAGTGTAAACCTCGCGGCCGAGCAAGTTGTTGATGGCACCAGCACCGGTGAGAATAATGGGCTGGCCCTCAATTTGGACAGCACGCTGGCCAAGACGGACCAGGTAGGCACCGATACCCACGGAGCGGCAAGTGACAAGGGTGACCGTGAAGATGTCATTGTAGGCACGGCTGGTGGCGCCAGCAATGAGACCGGAACCACGCAGACATTCAACACCAAGGCCGTCTTCCTGGCCGACGATGGTGACAATCTTGTGGCGCTTCTCACCATCCTCAGAAACCTCTTCAGTAATAACTGCGTCCTTGAACTGTTCCTTGGCAGCGTCATCCAGGTAGAGATAGCGGAAGCCGCCCTCCTGCTTGGTCGCCTCGTTCCAGGCGACCTTGAAGTGAGGCATAAGCTCCTCAGCAAGACCAAGGCGAGCACCAGAGTTGGCAGACAGGTAGATGCGAGGAATGCCAAGCTTGCGAGCCAGCTCAGTGCACTTGTGGAAGAAGTTATCTTCCTTGGGACCAAAGGAACCAATCTTGTAGGTAATGTCGTTGGCGACGACAATGAAGCGTCTTCCGGAGGGGTACTCAGGGGTACGAGCGCGGAAGATCCAACCGACCATACCACAAGTATTTGTGCCAGGCTCACGGTTGACTTCGTCGAGGTTGTCCTTGTCGTCAATCACAAGCTCGGTGAAGGTCAGGCACTCGCCAACCTTGGGCTGGTGGACGGAAAGGCCGGGCTGACTCTTAACAGCCTTGGCCCAGCTGTTCTGGATAGCCTGGCGGAACAGCTCAGGGAAGTCGTAGACGTATTGCGTTCCCATGAGGTGGGCCTTGTAGCGCTTGGGCTGGTCCCAGTTCTTGGTGGCATACGGAGTAGACACAGGCATAAGATGCATAGGGCCCTTCTCCTTAGTACCGCCAATGCTGTGGAAGACCCAGTCACCCTTCTCCGACTTGCGCTCCGCGTAAAGGTCCACATCAACGACAAAGCCCGAGGTATTGGTGATGCCAATACGCAGAGGGTACGGCGTACCAGTCTTGGGGTCAGTGCAAATAATGCGGATCTCAACTTGGGAGACACGTAGTCGCCAGGCGCGAGCACCGAAGCGATCCAAGAAGCCCTGGAGGCTGTGCTCGACAGCTTGAGGGTCCAGCTGGAACACAGGGCTGAAGTTGAGGAAGATGTGGTTAAGATCAGTGTTGTTGCTTCCAATAATCTCCAGAGCATCAAAGATGTCGTTGACGACGCGATCAGCCTCGGAAATGAGATACTCAGCGGTAGGAATCTCATCGCGGAGACGACCAGGTCGGATGACAGCACGAGTGAAGTAACGCTTGTCGGTGTCTGCAGCCTTGCCAACAGCCTCGTAAACGTGAATGTTCTTGTTCTCGGTGAATACGGGCTTAATGTGGAACTTGGACAGGCGGGCAAGCTCGAGCTGGAAAGCGAGGGCAGGCTCGCTGTGGCGAATGCTGTCATCCTCGAGGTACTCGGGACCACGGAAAGTGTAGTATCCAGGGTACGAGCCGTCGCTGCGACCGCAGATGAAAGTCAGGCGACGCACACCGCGGTTCAGGAGCTCTTCCTTGAACTGCTCGACAATGGGGCGGATACGGGAAAGAACCTCCTCGTCATCGTTGCTCTCTGCATCGCGGACGGCAACGTTGATGACGGCGGAGAGCTCCTCCGAGTCCTTGCTAAGCTGGCTCTTGACAGCGCTCAAGGGCTTACGCTTGCCGCTCAGATCAGCAAGCAGACCTGAAGCCGTCGTCGTCTTGTTCTGCTTGTTGTGGAAGGCAATGGTCTCGAGGGCCTTCTGCAGCAAGTCCTCGGCATCATCGATGTACTTGCAGGGAACAATGACACCAGTGCGGCTGGGTTCCTCCGACATCTTGGCGTTAAGGTAGGACATGTCGCTGATGGAGTGAATGCGCTTAGCGCCGAGGTCCAGGTCAGAAGGAGTGCCAGGAGTGGATGGCACTGCCGATTGAAGGGGCAGGCCAAACTCGGCTTCGCCAAGCTTGCGAAGCTTGAAGTCCCAAGAGATGAACTGAGGGTTGTCCGACTCATCATTGTGGTAGGACACCTTGTTGAGAACGTAAGCACGGTAAGCGCGACGAACGTAGACCTCGAGGGAGGCGAGAGAGACCCAGGGGTCATCGTGGGCAAAGAACAGAGTCAAGACATCAAAGACGGTGTACTTGGAGTCGACAACCTCCTTGATGGCCTCTAGGCTGGGCTCTCGGTGGTCCCAGCCGCTCTCGCCATAGCGGGACTCGATGACAGAGGATCGCAAGATGTGCTCCATCTGGGAAGTACGCTCCTCGAGAGAGGGGAGGGCACACTGGATCATAATCTCGCGAGCTTTGAGGGACACCTTGGAGGTGGCACGGGTGGAAAGCTCGGTCAGCTTTGTGAGCGTTCCACGCAGGTGCTTTCCAATGTTGCCAACGTTGGGCTTGTTCGGGCGGTACTCCTCGAGGATGGCAACAATAAGAGTCGACTTGGCGCTGACACGGCTGTGTGAGAGAGCAGTCTGCACAACGTTTCCGATATTGTCCTTGTTCTGGTCGCGAAGGTTGAGGATAACGCTGTCTTCTTGGGCGCGGTTCACGAAGAGCTTCTCAACTTCGTAGTACGTCTCAAGGAGCTCCTTAATCAGGTTGAGCTCACGAGCCTTGGAACCCTCAGCGTAAATGTCGAGAATGTGCGTGAGGGGGGTGAGGGTGCTCTTGAGAAGGTCAGCATCGCCTTCAGCGACATTCTCCTCGAGGAACTTGGCAAAGGCCTTTGAGAGCGCCTTGGCTGGGAAATCCGTCTGGCGAGTCTTGGCGCGCTCAACAATCTGAGTGAACTGGCTGTCGAGCTTCTGGGGCATTCTGGCGTGCAGGGCGGAGAACTGAGCATTCCATTCGCTGTAAGGCAGTTCCGGGTTGCGCAGAACCTCAATGAGCTCCTGGAGAGTGGAAGCCATGACGACAGAGTTGTCATAGCCAGCCAGGATGTTGGTGAGAGTCTTGTAGAGGACAGCGAAGCGCTGGGCAGGCTTGTTGCCGACAACGACGGGTGCACCATAAGTAGGAAGCTTGTCGACGAAAGGCTGGGCCTGCTTGACGCGGCTAGGGTCGTCAAGAGCCAGGATACCGAGAATATCACCAGCCTCGAGGGTAGCGCCGGGCTGCTTAATCAGCTGAACGACACCGTCCTCCTGGGCGACGAGGGGCATGTACATCTTCATGACCTCAACCTCGGCAAAAGTCTGACCAGCCTTGACGTGCGCGCCGTTGTCGATGGTGTACTTGACAAGCTTACCAGGGCTGGGGGAGCGGAGCTGGGTCGGGTCGTTCTCCTGTTCCAGCAAGCAAGTCTTGCTGTCAACAGAGAGACGAGTGGCGCCGACTTCGTCCTTCCAGTAGACATTGTGGCTGTGGCCATCGACGAGGATCAGCAGGCCACCGTCGCTCAGGGCGCGGACTCCGACGGCACACTTGGAGCCGTTGATGAAGAGATGGTAGCTGTCGGCCGAAGCACGGGTGGCAGTGAACTTGTAGCGGAAACCCTCGTAGATGAAGTCAACGTTGAAGACAGTGCGGAGAATATCCTTGGAAGGCACCTGGCCCTTTTCGAGACCAGCACGGTACTCAGCCATGCACGCCTCACTGGCAATGTGCGCCTTGGTGGTAGCACCACAGATGACGGCCAGGATAGGGTCAGGGCGCTCGGCAGTCAGCCTCTTGGAGATGAGCTCATCAAGCCAACCGGTGGAAATCGTGTTGTCCTCGAAATCCTCCGTCTCGAGCAGCTTGATGAGGTACTCGACGGTGGTTCTGAAGTCACCACGAATGCTCAGCTCCTTGAGAGCGACAACCATGTGTTTTCTCGAAGCGGATCGGTTCTCGCCGTACGCGAAGATGTGGCCGAACTGACTATCGGAGAAACTGTGAATACCACCCTGGGTACCGACGGAGAAGTAACCCCACACATTGGAGCTACTGCGGAAGTTCAGGTCGTGCAAAACACCGTTGGAAGGCTTGAAGCCCTCGCCAGGGTCCTCCGAAGTAATTCGGCAAGCAGTGGTGTGGCCGCGGGGCTTGGGACGGCGCTGCGACTCGGCGGAGCCCTCGTTGCTGAAGTTGAAGTCGATCTCTGTGGAGGTCTTGGGGTCGATGCCGTACAGCAGGCGAATGTCGCGGATTCTGTGGAGGGGGATACCCATGGCAATCTGGAGCTGAGCAGCAGGCAGGTTGACACCAGTGACCATTTCGGTGGTAGGATGCTCGACCTGGAGACGGGGGTTGAGCTCAAGGAAGTAGAACTTGTCGTCGGAGTGAGAGTACAGGTACTCGACGGTACCGGCAGAGACGTAACCGACGAGCTTGCCGAGACGGACGGCAGCGTCCTCCATGGCCTTGAAGGTGTCGGGCTTGGCAATGGTGACGGGAGCCTCCTCAATAATCTTTTGGTGGCGACGCTGGACGGAGCAGTCACGGCCGAAGAGGGAGATGTTGTTGCCGTACTGATCAGCAAGGAGCTGGACCTCCAAATGTCTGGCATTTCCAGCCAGCTTCATGATGAAGATGGGAGAGCCGGGAATCTCGCTAGCGGCAGCCTTGTACAGGGCCTCAAAGTCAGCCTCGCCGGTGACCTTTCGGATACCCTTGCCACCACCGCCTTCGGAGGCCTTGACCATGACGGGGAAACCAATCTCCTTTGCACGCTCAAGACCCTCCTGCCAGGAGGTAACGCAGCCCTTGGCATAAATGTCGTCAGCGACGGTGACAATGCCCTTGTTGTCGACGTCCACCTTGTCGACGCCGGTTCCTGACCAGGGAATGCAGGGAACATCAGCGTGCTGAGCAACAATTGTGGAAGAGATCTTGTCACCAAGCGATCGCATGGCGGAACCGGGGGGGCCAATGAAGACAATCTTCTTGGGAGAGGCAGCTAGCGATTCGGGCAGCTTTGGGTTTTCCGAAGCGTGACCCCATCCAGCCCAGACAGCATGGACGTTCATACGCTCGGCCACGTCGACAATGAGCTCGACGTTTGCGTAGTTGTGGTTATTTGTGCCGCCAGGGACTTCGACGTAGTGGTCAGCCATACGGATGTAGTCGGCGTTGGCCTGCAAATCCTCTGGGGTGGCCATGACGGTGAAGTGGATGGCGCGCTCGTCGCCAAACGTCTCATACGCCCATTTTCGGACGGATCGGATCTCCTTGACGGCGGCAATACCGTTGTTGGCAATGAGAACCTGCGAAGAGGATTAGCATTGGGCGCTGGTCATGATCGCTGGCACATGGTCGGGCTCCAAGTGCGGGTCGACTTACGTTTGTGATGACAGTGTGGCCGTCGTGCTCGGCAACAAAGTCTTTGACGTTACTCGCGGGGGCATTGGCTAGGCGATTGCCGCCAATGAAGTGGTCGGCAATGCTGTAGCGCTCAGCATAGCTGACACCGCCGTTGACGCCGTTTGGGGCGCCATTCGTTGAGTCTGCCATGGTGGATGTGGTTTGTGTGTGTATGTGTATGTTCGTAGCCGTTCGGACGGGAGGGAACGAAGACGAGGAGTCGTAGAGAGACTTTGGTCCAACAGTCTGGTTATTGCGTCATGAATTGGCAGACTGCGAGACAAGAGTGTCGACTTGAAGAGTAGATGTGACGCTTCTCAAGTCGCAATGAAGCAATTTGCTAGATATGCGCCTGCCTGGATAACAGCTGGTGTCGTGAAACAGCTGGTAATCGCAGGAGGCGGCGGGAGGAGGAGGAGGAGGAGGAATTAAGGGTAAAGAAGACGCGGGAGCCGGCTGCAAGCGCAAGAAGGATTAGAAGATGTAGGAAGAATAGGAAGTCCTCGAGAAAGAACTGTATGCAGTAGAGCTTTTCCCTAATCGCCCCTGAGGAGGAGAGAAGATGAGTAGACAGGCGGGGGAAGATGGCTCTGGCGAGAAGTTGAAAGGAGGGAGAAGGATCGGTAGAAGGAAAAAAAAAAGCTTCGGAGCCAACAATGAGGCAAGGGTAGCAGCTCTGGCGGGCAAAGGCAGGATACCTAGGCGGGCGGCGCTGCAAGGTAGCAGATGAATTGGGTGGAGCTGGGGGGGGGAAACTCTCTGCGAGCTTCACTGCTAGGGGACTGGCTGGGTGGTAACTCGTAGGGGGGTGAGGCAACGCACTAACGCAGGAAGATTTTCTGGTGGCCGTGGAATTGGCGTAATGGATTTCTGATCTGTTGGGGTCAAAAGTCAGACGGCAGTTGGGCCCTGTCGGGGAAAGTGGGGGCAGCGAGATTTTTGGGCGTTGGCCTTTGGTTGGCTCCTTGGGCTGCTTGGGGACTCTTTGGGGCATTTTGGGGGGGCGTGGACAGCAAGGTACCGCAAGTTTCGGTGGTGGATGGGGCAGCCTGCGTGGTACTCTGTGGTCGTCGAAGCTCCTCCGTCCACACCAGAGAAAGGGGTGGTGGTTCGGAAGGTAGCAGTGGCAACCAGGTACCTCGCCATGCCGAAAGCAGCCGCTGCTACACCTTGACCAAGCAACCTTTCAGAAAACCGCCCAGCAAAGAACCCAGAAACAAGAAGAGTTCCTACTTTTCACCCATCTCTCGACTCCTTCAGACAACAGCTTCGCTCTCTGAAGCCATTGAGACGAAAGCACCGCGCTTGCGGTAAGAAAGCAGACGTCGCACAACCAAGGGGGGATCGACCACGGCCGCCGCCCAAAGACGCCGAACCTGGACAAGTTCGGACATCGCGGGCGGGCGGCGGGTTACGGCGCATTTTGTCGGGGCATTCAACTGCGCCGCCGCACAGCAACGGGCTTTATTTCAGCCTCTTGCCTGCTGCTGCTGTCCCTTGCCCGTCGGCCGTTGCACACTGTGCATATCCCCATTCCAAGACAAAATAGACAAAATGGCACAGTAAAAGGCGTTCAAATCGCTGTTGAGACTGGGCTTACCGTAGGTAGCTAGTCGTCGTTGTCGTCGTCGCGGGTTCCGATCGTAAAGGTATCGGTACCTTGTTTCGTGGTGGGGCACCGGCGCAAATGGGCGTCGTCCCGATGTACTCGTATGTACCCGCCGGCAGGATCGGTCGGACAGCGAAGCGTCGTCGGCGGCGGCGGCGCTTCAAGTTCGGGCTTGCTTGCGTCCTTTGCAAAGGCTCCCTACTGGAATATGCCGGGAAAGAAATGGTATGGTCGTAGGAAGAGAAGAATGGAAGAGAGAAAGAAGGAGGAAACAGGAGGGGAGCGGGCTTGGGGTCTTGATCATCTTGTAAGCAGGGGACCGGCGGGATTATAGCTACGTTTCTGGAGGCGGCTTACAGGGCAGAAAGCCAGCACAGGCTGTGCCTGTGCAAGTATTACACGGCGCATACATGTGGTCCGTCCCGGGCTCCAAGAGTCTAACCGTGCCTAGTCCCTACTTACAAATGGCGTCAACCATAGAGCAGAGCACACGGCGTAATGATTACTGCGGATAGATATCTAGCCTCTGGCGGCACGCGCCAGGGCTGGGAGGGGTACATGTGCGGCGTTGCTTGGTCTCCTCCGTCCTTCCGGCTCCAGACGGATATCACCCATACTCGTAAACTCGCTACAGGACACAGTGGAGTCTTCAAGATACCACCTGCATGCTCTGTTGTGTTCTTAAAGGGTACATACAAACGGTATTGCCCTGTGTCTGCCTCGAGGCTTATCTGTAGGTCCATACGAGGAGTACCACACAGTACCTTATATGTGGTACGGCGAGGGGTTGCAACAAGTGTACTTATGCCCGAGTGTCGGACTCCGAACTGTACGTGTCGAGGCTGAGCGCTTCTCGCCAGGTCCATCTTTGCTCGAAGCTGCCAAATGTTCAAATACAGCAGATCATGACGATGAACGCTGCCGTTACTCCCTATAGAATATTCTGAAATGACGGGCTCCACGAGAACCAGGTACAGCGGTAGGTGCAGTCTCCATGCTCTGGCCTGTCATCGGGTCCCGCATGCTCAGGGTACCTACCTCATACATCTACATCGAGGTGGTATGTCCCTGGCTGGCCTTGTCACTGGGCGGCGCGACGTTACCTGCAAAGGCAAGAAAAAGGGCCAGCCCGTATTAGTGCGCCCCTCCCGCCCATCTCTCAACATACCCCAACCGGCTCCGAATTTGAACAACGCCCATACCTGCGCTTTTCTTGTTCGGCGCTGCTTGTCCCGATCTTGGCCGAAGGGTCGCCGCGCAG
The DNA here is from genome assembly GCA_003056585.1 of Lecanicillium sp. MT-2017a. Classification (NCBI taxonomy): domain Eukaryota; kingdom Fungi; phylum Ascomycota; class Sordariomycetes; order Hypocreales; family Cordycipitaceae; genus Lecanicillium; species Lecanicillium sp. MT-2017a. Next base: position 57,885 of record PXYN01000191.1, on the reverse strand, counting down.
CCTGCTATGGTACATGGTAGTTTGTTCAACATCTTCACTATTGGAGGCATCAAATTTCCAAAGGACTGTGGCGTCTGTGTTGCTCACGGCTTCTTGTTCCGCGCAGTGACAAAGTACCGAGGCCGAACTGGCATCACTTCAGCAACCGGCCTGTGGTCAGCATCTTGCCTACCTGGATACTCGCAGTGTGTCGTTCCATCTCTTTCCATGCTTACAATACACAACCACAAACAATACGTGTATTCCGTATACGGGAAACATGTTGACAGGGCTGCACCGCTCAGTGTCGCAACGCCCTAACACCAAACTGGTACCTCATTTTTTTTTTTTTCTCGTCCTCCCGCCAGCACTTCTCCTTCCCAATTGTTGAGTCCCGCAACGGAGGTCCCCACCCGGCCGCCCGGGTCTCCGGCCAGCCCTCCTAAAAAAAGGTACCTTGGTACCTTGCCGCTCCCCAACATGAAAAAAAAAAAAAACGCCTCCTCTCCAGTTAAACCAGATCCGTCCCAATTGTCATCGGCTATTTGCTTCCTCGCTACTGGTTACCTTACCTACTCATCACGGAGCGCTCCGGGTTTTAGGGGGCCACTGATGAAAGCACATGCTACGATACTCCGTACTCTACGTTCCAAAGTCGTGTACAAGTGGTCATTATGCATGCTTACCCGCATCGTAACAGCCGCATTGGCTTACAGGTCAGGCTGTGCGGCTGACGGAACCACTCACACGGTATCGACTAGCCAGCTCCAACACCCGCGTCCGACTTCCTACACCAAACGGAGAGAGCTGTCCGTACCGCCACGGATCGTCGTGTGCTTTCGGCTCACTACTCGTATAGCTTCTGAGGCGTTTCGATAATTCTCTAAAACGCTAGACGTAGATTCACAGGGTCATGCATATCCTGTTGTTTCCTTTCCCTTCCATACACCTAAAATACCTTCTGAAGTGGTGCCATACATACGGCGATGACCTCAGCTGCACGACATGCCCGGCATGTCAGCCAACTCGTCCAAATCCAGTATGCCGACGCATATAGGATCCACACTTCTTTAATGCCATGTGCAGGAACTGAGATTCTCGCTTGGTACTCGTACACCTTCATCCTTACGGCCGTCATGCAGTAAATATGTGGTATAAAAGCAGCACGTCCGATTGTAGCTATGAATAATTGCATCCTCCCTCTTCTCCCCTTTGTCACAAAGGAAAAGTAGATTGTACAGTGTATGTATGTGCAGTGTGTGCAAATCCCATTATAGCAACAGCTTCTCCCCTCCTCTTCCTTCAGCCACGTCGCTGCTAATCCTCCGCGCAAAAAGTCTAAAACTAAAGAGAAGAAAATATCCGTCTCATCATAACCCTTCTTCCATGATCCATAATTGCCAGGCTTGATTGCCAAACATCTTGCCGCTCTCAGCTCTCAGCCCTCAGCTCTTGTTGACTACCGCCCCCTGGTCTTCGTGTCCTCTCCTCCCATGTTTCTATGTAAAGCAACTCCGCGCGGGTATAGGTGGAAAATGAAGTAGTCGCCCTTTTGCTAGCCAGTAAAAGAAATCCGTAATCGTCGTAAACCGCTCCAGAGCTCGGTTCAGTCTCTTGCGATCCGTTCATCACAAGGTTTTGAGCCATGTAGCTCTTGGCGGTGTAAGTGAGAGGAGCTCAATATCAAAATGTTCGTTTCGCTTTATCATAGAAATAATGCTCTTAATATGTCTCTCCCAGATCGCTGAGCTTTCGTCCGCCAGACGTACTAGGTCGGCCGGTCACGGTTGCGTCGCGTGCTACGCCAGTGCTTGTGCGCCGACCTCCACTTTGCCTTCGCGAACTGGGCGTCGGAATAGAGCTATTTGGCATAGGAATACCAGTAATTCCGCTGTCCAGCTCCTGTTTCGAGTATGTTCCACGTCGGCTCGGCGTCCGCACTGGCACTTCTTGTTCCTCTTCTATGTCAATGCGCGACATACTTGACGAGTGTCCGTGTAGAGACAGGGACGATTTCGGTCGGCTCAGTGGCGTGCGCGATCCGCTCAGCGACGTCCGCGACATCGGTCGTGGTGGTGGCACCATGTCGGTTCGAGAAGAAGGTCGCGCGTACGACGACATGCTAGCACGCGAACTAGGCCTGCTGTTGTCCGCGTCGGGAGCGCGGTTCGGCAACGGGCCAAAGGATAGCCGGCTCACTCCGGACGTGCTCAGCCTGGGAACATGTCCTTGCCTCGAAGTCGTCGATGATCGAAAGTTTGTGGGTGTCGCATCATCTCCAGCCAGCGACGATGCGGCTGACCCGGTAGTGCGCTTGCGCGAGCGGATCGTAACCGTCGAGGGCACACCGCCTGCCTCCTTGGCCGCGGATCTAGGCGACGCACGGGGTGGAGTGTTTGTTGGTCCTGGAAGTTTCGATCGCACAGATTGCACGCGGGCCTCCAGGCGCTGCATCTTCTCGGTGAGCGATCGGATGTGCGTGAGCGAGTTGGAGGCGGGGAGTTTGTGCGAAACTGTCCGTGAGTTGGTAGAACGGTTGTTGGCTGGTGTGCGTGTCGATGTACCAGCACCCGGCATGCGAGGACCACCTGCACGGACGGTGCTCGTGGACTTGGCTCTGGGCTTCGGTGTCACGCTGTGGTCAAGCGATGGTAGGCGAGTCTTTCGTTGCAGGGTCGACGATGGTGTCTTGGCTGGCGTCTGCTTTGGCATAGGCGCAGATGCGTCCGACATGGGTGGCGAAGGCGGTTCATTGAGATCGGATACGTTTCCGCCCGTCAGTTTACTCTCCGGTGGTGTCGTGACGAGAGGCGAGCTCGTTGTGGAATTGGGCGACATCTCAATGGTCCTGTCAAACGTTGGCGATTCCATGACGGACATGTCGGTCGAGATAGTAGATAGATGTCTGGATTCCTGCTTCTTGAGCTTGTCTTGCATGAGCTCTGCTTCAATCTTGAGGTCCGCGAGCTCTTCTCGAAGTCGCTGGGACTCGATGCGCAGCGTTTCACGTTCCTGCTCAATCTGCTTCACCTCACCCTCCATGATGACGCTTCGTTCAATCGACTGGTTATATTTGGATTCCATGTCCTCCAGCGAAGATGTAGTATTGCGTGCTTGACGCTCAAAATCATCGTTGGCAACTTCGGAGTCTCGTAGCTTCAGCTGCAAGCTTCGGTTTGTGTCGCGCAGTGTCGTAATCTCCTTTTCCAGCGATGCCTGCGCGGTGCTTGCCTCTGATTTGGATTCCTTGTATTTTCTCTGCAGATCACAACGTCAGTCAGCGCAGGAGCTCAAGCGCTATATAAAGCATGAACAACCGACCTTCCATTCCTCTACTTCGAACCCCAGTGCCTCTGCTTTTTCTTGAAAGACGCGCTCTTGCTTCTCGGCGCGCTCAATATCCTTTTCAAGCTCTTGCTCCAGCTCACGGCTGGATTCGCGGAAGTCGGCGAGTTCGGATTCGAGCTGTGCGTATTGCGACTTGTACCACGACAGCGCATCCTCGGCGCTGGCAGACGCGCTCGGGGGTGACGACGGCGGCTCCGCCATGTTGTAAACAGTCGTATTTCGCGGCTATTCGGTGGTGTTTATCGTTGAGAGCCCCATGAACAGATTACTCGCGAATTTCGGTGGTTTCGTCGTGGGAGGGTGGCGAAGAAGGGAGGCTGCGACAATGACAGTCGGTATGCTCTTCGCGACCTTCAGCTCGAAATCGCGGCGATTATAGAAAAGACCAAGCGTGCTGAGGCGAGCAAAAGTCTCTAGTCTCTATACTGCGCAATCGCAAATACGTTCAGCATATACTTGGTCTAGCAGGCCCGTCGCAAAACCATGTGCTCACCAATTATAGCCGGGTCGAAGGGTCGGGATAAGTCCAGGACGCTCAAGCGGTGAAGCGGCGGCGCAGGCGAAGGGGATATTGGCAGACAGACAGTCGGAGAGTCTGTTGCAGGGTCGATTCCGTGTCGGCGGGTTTGTCTTCGAGGCTTACCTTACTTTACCTTGTGATGCTGTCGAAAAGAAGTACAAACGGGCCACGCCAGCCCCTTGGTGTTGGCTGTTCCAGCATGACTTTGTTTTGGCCTGTGACGCCTCTGTTGCGACGGGCTTGGGCGGCCCTGCGTGCTGGAGGCCCATATTTCTGTTTGGGGTTAGCGCCTTGCAGCCATGGGCAACAACTCAGGGACATTGCCCGAGACGTGGCGTGTCACGTGATTCAAGTTTGGCGGGCAATTTCGCGGAACAGAAATTACAAGTATTCACTGCCATTCAGGAAATTGCATAGGCTTTGCTTCTTTCGGAAAAAGTGATGAAAAGGGGCCGTATTGACTCTGCTTCTCAGCCTGTTTAAGTTGTATGCGCTTGTCTTGGCCGGGCTGTCTACCCAAATATATATGCCTAGATGGTGAGCTGCACTGCTAGCGTATAGGTAATTCATTTGCGTGAGTTGCCCGGGGGTGTTAAACGCGTCGCGACGTGCTAGATTATATGTAAATCCACCTTCACACCTACTACTACAATCGTTCGGTACACGCTGTGACGGGGGTGTTATTATTTAAATACTCAGATTGTTACTCCGTAGAATACTTTGATTTGAGTGAGCGTGGCCCTTGCTACGCGTGCACGAAAACTAAGTCGAGATGTAGGGTAGGACTGCACGTTCGCCTCTTGTACATGGTACAACGCGGCAAATTTTGTTGACAGCAGCACGGAAATTAGCAAACACAATATCGCTCTAGACAAAATTAAAAACGTTGCTCTAATGGTATTTTCATTGCTATAATACTCTTTATGTAGCTTAGCTAACACACCTTACAACCTCGTGCTGCCTGTTTTCCACGCATTACGGCCCTTTCGAGCACCAGCGGTCGCTGCCCCAAAGTTGTGCAACCTCTCTCCAATAAGATATGCCTCATCCCGAACTCCCGCGGTCCACTTGTGAAACATACTAGCCAAGAAAAGGGCATTTTTAACAACAATAGCACCCAGAGCTGCCACTGGATAAGAGTGGCGGTAGTATATCGTCACCTGCGCTGCCGCTCCTGCAGCGTCGGACGCATTTTGTGGCGTAAAGTGAACCATATCGAAGTTGACCAGTAGTTTGGCAGTAAGGGGCGGTCCAAATATTGCCATTGCAGAGACTGTTAGGCCTGGAATGACAAAAGCCCTCGTGAAAAGACCAGTGTCCGGATGCAGCCACCCTCGACGCATCACGGCTTGCACCGCGAGCGCTGCTCGCGACTGTGGCAGAAGAGATGTAATCATTTTAGTTCCAAGCTTCAGGTATAGCAGCCCCAGTGTCCATGCTTGCATTACGCGTACAGTATGCCTGCCTTCGTGCGCGTCTTGAACTCCGGCGGTTTGAACCGATTCTGCTGTCGGAGGATTCATATAAGTGTGCAGCGGCAAGGCGACATAAAGCTCCACCAGTGCTGACACCAACAGTGGGAACACGACGCCGAGGAAGAAATATGCGTAAGCAAACTTCACGCAAGAGCAGACCGCAGAGAGCACCCGATCCGCGGCCTGCGAAGAGGTCGTCTCCTGCCAAACGGTGCCGAGCCAGGTCTTGGCTTTAGCCCAAATTGTCCGACAATGAAGAATCAGGTAGATTGCGGACCCTAAGAGATAGATACCAATGCTGAAGGCATAAATGTCGTTTGTGCGGACATAGTCCGGAATAAGGGCCTTGAAAATGGTGCGCCCGATTACCAGCGGAGCGATGGTAAGACCAACGCCGGTGAAGGCAGCAAATAACCAGATAAATAAGATGAAGAGAAATATGCGTGCCCTGAAGCGAGGTGGTACATAGACCAGGCGGTACTGCTCCGAGTTGTATATCTCGTCGTTGCCTTGCGTTTCTCCTTCGTCTTGGCGTTCGTCGTCCTCGTTAGATGCCACAAACACTTTCTGTCCCTTCGGTATCTTGACACGATCAGAAGCTGGCGCGCGCACGAACCGTCCGTTTTCTTTGAGTTGGCCGGATTCAACAAGGTGTTTCTTGGTATCCTTAGCTGCTCGCACGTCTGTCTCCGTAGGGCTATTGCTGACATCACCAGCAACTGCATCCTGCCATGACTTGGACACCACGTTATTGGTGCTGTCCAGGCCCAAAAACATCCAGTCATAGAACTTGGTCGATAGCTCTGACCCCCCTGCAAGTTGCAGGTCACCTTCCTCGTCCACTTTGCGGTCACCAAAGAGAAAGAAGGTTAAGCGGAGTCCTCTTGCGCATCGGCGGAACCACCACGTATACATGCTGTGTATTCCATCGCTGGGTTTGAAGAACTTAACGGCCAGCGGCATCAGGAAATTGTAGAACAAGAGATCGACAGGGAACTCTAGAACGGGCTCGTTTGACGAATAGTGGATGGGTAGTACCGTCGGCAGGGTGTAGGACAGGCCCCAAACAACTCCGCCAAGACAGACAATAACCAGCGCACCATAGACAAACGCAGAAAACAGGATTTTGCGCAGTTGGGTGCTGAGATTTCTCTCCAAAACATCTCGCACGGGGTGGAACTCAGGGTCATCCGGGTCTCGAATAAAATCTACGAGTACGTTAGCCATGACCATGTGCATGACAGAGCAGTACTTACATAAAACGCCTGGCCGCATAATCTTGCGACACATGGACACAAAAAGTGCAAAGTGAAACATGTAACCGGTCCCGACAAACCAGTGGACGAAGGCTGATGTTAGAGGATAGTCGTAGGTAAACATTAAGCGGGACACAACCGTAGTGCCAGCGAAAAGAGGGAGGAGAGCTAGATCGAGTAGCATGCCGCAGTAGAGTGGGAATATGAGCATTTCAATACTGATGATCAGGATGACTTTCATGATACCGCTTGCCTGCTGCAGCGTATCAATAATGCCGGCCTCCCAGGCTCTCATGACTTGACCGGTAGAGAATGGGCTGTCGCGCTTGAGGTACATTGCAGCGATGAGGTATACAGTGGCGTACCCAGCCATAATAGCCCAAAAGCGATCAGTGCCAGACCAATGCGCGAGTAAAGGATCAACTGCAGCTGCATCCTCGCTTCCGCCGAGGTCGATGACCCAAGCGCTTGGGTTTAAAAGCACTGTTGACGATGAAGCTACCGCGCGCCATGCGGACTTGGTATGGTTTAGAGCGAAATCAAGTTCTTGGTCGCTTGGCAGCCGCAAGCCGGTCGAGTAGAGAGTAGTTGTAAAGTTCTCAACGCTCCAAACTGCATGGGAAATGTGCCCCTTGACACTGAGGAGAGCGTCATGGCTGATGGCAGAGAAGTTCTGAATCTCAGTGGCTGACATGGGAAAGTCCATGAAAAGGTACTCGACAACCCTGGATCCAGCCTGTGTCCAGAATGCCCAGGAAGCTTTCCTTGCAGCAACAATCTTCTGCGCTGTGCTGTCGCTAAAGAGCACAGTGAATAAATCGATGAAATTAATGACACACCAAGGCAAGAACCCAACTACCATGACGACTGCGTCCTGGATAAGCTTGGATATTTCAACAATCATGCGGACGAGTCGCATAGGGCTGGCCATGATCCAAACTGTGACACGGCCGATGTTGTAGGGAACAAAGATGCACGCGAAGATGGTGACAGACACAAGCACGGCGCAGAAGATGGCGTTTTGGAACAGGCCAGCGAGTGGGCCGCGCATACCAATGAGTTCCATCACACCCTCGAAATCTTCCATGTCCTCAATTGCCTCTTGATCAAACCCAGGAGGTACTTCAACGGCGTCATCGGCAGGAGGAATATGGTCGTTTTCACCTCCGTCGCCAGCCATTGGAACATCGATCCATTCGTCTTCGTGATCCTGTTCACCGCCCATGGCTTGGAGAGCCAATTCTTCAGCCTGTTGGTCGAGATCACCCCACATGAAGTTGGCGACTCGGTCAACCAGACTTATTGGTTCGTTGTCACCAGGGGGAACGTGGACAGCATGAGCCTCTTCTTGTCGCACTTGGGCATCGATGTGACCGGCAGTATCTTCAGTATCCTCTTCGCCAGGAGTCTGATGATGAATAGTTCCTTCCTCAAACGGAGGTGGTGCTACTGAGGATGAACCGTCCGCATTCCCGTCCACGTCAATATCCGGATGTAAGTCATGGTGGCTGTGGTACTGGTGCTCCTCTGATTGAGCATCCTGGCGAGGCAGTGAAGGGCCGGCAAAAGGCCCAGAATCCCCATTGTTGTTTGATGTCTCATCCGGCAGATCGGAGAAAGACCAACTATTGTTGCCGAGAGGGTTCAGAGGCGAGGCCGCAGTTGCGCCTTCCGCTGAGGTTCGATATGGGTACCCTGGCAGCGTGGTATCTGTATTGGATGTGGACGGACCCATTCTATTGGACGATGACGCGACTTCGATGTCTCGTTCGCCGATATCTGATGGGTAACCGCTGTCACTATTTGCATAGCCAGAGTTTGCAGATTGATCAGCGTCTGCTGCGGAAGATGGTCCACCCAGTTCCGCGTTTCTTGTCTCCAGTGCTGCGTAATTGGGGTTCGCCACGGCTCGCCGTGACACGTCTAGCCAGTGCTGTAGCCGGTCTTCGAGGCCCTCCTCTTCGATAATTTGTATGATTCGAGCCGGATCTCCTTCTGCACGACGATGTACTCGCAGAAATTCCATTACGCTGGCTTGCTGCTCGGCAGTTGGCCTCGTCGGGGCGGGACGCTCCTCGACTGGTTCTTCCGGCACGGGCTCCGGCTGCAGGTGCGGTTGTTGCGCATCATTGCGTCCATGAAAATGATCATTAGGATGGGGAGCATTGTTCTGCTCATCAGCAGCAGCTTGAGCCCGGTCTTGAATATCGGCGAAGGCAGCGCGCATGTTGAGTTCTGGCTGTTGCTGTACGACATAGTCGCGGACCAATATGACCAATATGAAGCAAATGATAACCAGGATAGTGATGACTTGGCCCTCAATGATAGAAGTGACTGCTCGATTGACAGTCGGGCTCCGAGTCAGATTCCTAAGAAACGTAACATTGCTGAAAAGGGACGATGACATTGCCAGGCTGGACGGGAATTGAGCCTCGCAAGAATACTCAACATGTGTAGTCAAGTTTGTATTCGTGAAGGTTCGCGACAATGCGATCGTCATTTCTTCGGGGCCTGGCTTGAGATGCGACTGGGGACAGTAAATATCAGAAGTCACCGCATCGAATTTCGACATGGCAAAGGCGGCTTCGCTCAGCGACGTGGTAGTCTTGGGCGCAAGGGGGGTAACCGGACACACAGTCGATATTGTGATTACAGCAGTTGAGGCCAAATCCCGACTGGGTGTCTGGGACATTAGTGCACCACCCAGGCCTTCATCGCTTATCCAGAACATGCATGACCAGGCAGCTCGCATCAGCAATGGCAGCCAACAGATCCAGATACTAATGGCCAGAGTGGCGCGAATCCAATTCAACAAGTTGCGGGCTAGGTATTTGGCCATGTGCTCGAGAAAGATGTGCAGGGGAAGAGACTGAGGCATATCTGGAGCGTAGAGCTTTGTAAAGCGAAAAGAAGTTTTGCAGAGCTCGCAGTGCTTCTTCTGCGAATGCGACAGCCACTCCATCAAACACTCCTGATGAACATATTTGATGCTACCGCTGCACTTGCATGGAAAGAACAGCGGCTCGGACTCGGTTGCTTCGCCACGGCAGATTCGACAGATACCTGGTGCGCCGTCGTTAGGTTGGTTTAGGGACGAGTTGCCATTGTCGGCCCTGGCTGCGGCCGGCCGTGGCGGCGAGGAAGTGGGCGAAGCCTCCATGTTGTCGAGAAAAGTCGGAGGCGGTTGGGAGACAACGATGCAGAGGCAGGAGAGATACCCTCGTAGGGCAGCAATTTATGAGGAACTCGATACGGGGAATACCATTGGGAAAGGGGATTCGATGCGGCGATGCGGCGCGAGACGATGTGGACGAGGAATAGGGACACGCTGCCAGTGCAAGAGTTTGTCCGCTGAGGGAGCTGTTTGAAGCTGGCGTGCTGAGTTTAAATAGCACTCCAAGATATATAGCCTAGTGTCCTGGCAGCGGATGCAACGAGTGCAGGCGTAAGTGGGAGGGTGGTTGACGATAGGATGGACGGTAGAAGGTTTTTGGGGAGTGATTGATGGCCTGTCCTGCCTAGGTAATGACGCTCCCCACGCGAGCAGAGGACAAGCGGCTGGCTGATAAGGTACCTAGCCGTGGTGCGCGTGCACCAGAGTGCTGGAGTTACCCTTTGCCACTTGTGCCTGCACCTTGGCAGAGCCACCCCGCCAGGTACTAGGTACCTGATAATGCGCGCAACTAACACCATACAACTGGCAATGAAAAAGTACCAAAGACTTGCTAATTTGTTGGCAATGTTACTACCTACTTTCAACCGGGCACCCAACCTAAAATGGCTGAAGGAAGTTATGTGAATCGCAGCGCACCTTAACGAGTACAATGGCACGGTAATGATTCTGATTAAATTTCTTTGGCAATTCTGCTTGCCGCCACAAACTCACAGTTTCGACCAGATTTGCGTTATTGCAAGTCAGACGGCCTTTATATGCAAACCATAGCACGCAGACAAGGCGTCAACTGCCATACAGGCCATACCTACCTCGTGACACTGTCCAAACTGGCGCCAAAGAACGTGTAATTCAGTAATCACTAGCTAGGTAGTGCCCGTATGGAGTAGAGCATGCCCTCTTCAGCCACTCGAAGAGATTGCATTAGCAAGTAATCCCCTGTGGAAACACACCATGCTTGCTGGGCAGTACGGAAGACTCAGGGGGCAAATATCCGCCAGATATCGATAGCATCGCTGGCAGCTTCACTGTCGCACCGTAATTACCTACATACTCGTACACACACAGTAGCAGGCATTATTAGTGCAGTTGTGGCGGCCGGTACTTTTGCCTTTGCAGAAATCGAAGAACTGGGCTTTGCCTCGGGCCGCCATGTGAGAGCTGGGACGAAGGCGTTATCCGTTTGGAGATAGGGTCAAATGGTTCAAACCTAAATCTCCAATGACGACATGCGATCCATACCTACATACAGGGCACAAGCAAGCAAAGTGCAAGAGACGTTCAGATCATCATTGTTTGCACAGTCCATCATCATAACTGTGAGAACAGCAGTTTCATTCCCGTCGCAACAGAAACTGCCCACTGCCCAAGGAGCTCCAGCCCGAACCCTTCTTGGGGCTGATGACCCCTGCATTTTGCCTGTGACAGCGCGTTGCGGAACCTGCTTCGGGCCCACAATAGCCCCTCGGCGGACAGGTGTCCAGCAGCTCGTTGCAGCACCTCCCAGCGCTGCCTTTTCCTCCAACCGACTCGAGCTCTCGCCATTGTTGACTTGCTGCACGCCTGGAGCGACAAGCTGTCACCACAATCGTCACCTCACGGCCGCCTTTGCCATCGCATACGTTGCCGCCGATACTTTTGGACAGCGCGCCAGGGCTTCGATACCGCCGACGCAGTTGCCGTTCATTCTAGCTCAACGCCATGGCCGTCGCTGAAGCTGCCAACGGCTCGGCCCATGCCAACCCAAAGACGGGTGCTGGCGGCAGGCGGACTCCGAGGAGACAGAAGGGCTTCTTCGGATGGCTTTTTAGTACCATCGCAAGGTAAGGCAAAGATAGCGGCACCCAGCAGCCCTGTCGTGACACCCCTATCTGAAGTGTTATCGCGTTGCTGACCTGCTTTGCATCGTCGCCAGGCTAGCTACCTGGGCCGCCATCTTCACGATCCTCTTCCGATGCCCATCGTCCATCGAAGAGTGCGACGAAACCTCCTCCTTCATTTGCAGGCCTTATTTCCGCGCAAAGGGGTTTGTGTCTCCTCACATCCAGCCGTACTACGACCAATACGCTGCCCCCTATGTCGACGCCGCCCAGCCGTACTATCAGAGAGCAAAGGTCAACGCTTTCGACCCAGCTCACCACTACGCCGTACACTATGCCAGCCCCTGGCTTGACTCTGGAAAGCAGTATGCTTGGAAGCAATGGGAAACTAATGGCCAGCCGCGCTTGGCCCAGGTCCAGACTACTGTGCGTGCGCAGTACGACAAGTCTGTTGCACCGCACGTTGACCAAGCTTCGCGCGCCCTCGAGCCGTACTATAACTTGGCCTATGCCAACGCGCAAGTGGCGTTTGACAAGGCCGTACTGCCTGCGTACGAATTCACAAAACCATATGCGATCCGCGGCTATGATGCAAGCTACACCTTCACCACTGTTACCGTTTTACCCGCGGTAAATTGGGGCTGGAACAAAACAAATGCTTTCCTTGATAAGGCTGTTTGGCCGCAGCTTCGCATTGTATATGTCGAGAATGTCGAACCGCAACTAGTCCGTATTGGTGAACGGCTGGGTCGATATAAGCTTCGTTCACGGACAAAGACGCAGAGAGAATCTGCTCCGACTAGGTAAGACACTTTCACACCATGATCTGGCACACCGCATATTTCGCAATGCTGAGACATGAGAACAGCCAAACGCGCACGGAGTCATCTCAGTCATCATATGTGAGCAAGCCTGCTCCCCAGAGCGAGACTGGCGAATCCGACGACGCCCACCCCGCAAGCGCTATCGAAAGCATCCATCAGTCCGACAATGCCGCCGAGCAAGGCCGTAGCCCTGTCGAGCCCCCGACCCGCGAAGAAAATGAGACAGACCGTCAAAAAAGGGTGCGTGAAATGGTGACGCAGGATCTCGAATCCTGGCAAGAAAAGTTCGCCCAGCAGGCCGAGGACGGGGCTGCCGCAATCGAGGATAGCGTTGATGAGATTGCTCGCGGAATGATCAGCAACAACGCCAACGCTACTGGCCGTGCTCTGGTCGAGCAACTTGAGAAGACCATCGCTGGCGAAATCGAGTCCCTCAAGTCAAAGATTTCAACCATCGTGGCGGTTGAACTTGAAAACAGCCAGGATGATACCGAGGACGAGATTGTCAAGGCTGTTCGCAGCGCCGGCGTCGTCATCAAGGCGAAGGCGCAGTTAATTCGAGGCTGGCGTGAAGACTATGACGCCGAGCTTCAGGATACTGTGCTTTCCACGGCTGACGTCCACTTTCAGATACTCGAAGAAACCCGGAGCCTTGCTCTGCAGCAAATTGGAATGAAGTGGGCCTGGACTGATGGCGTCACATACAAAGACTGGGCTAAATATCATGAGCTGAAGAGTACTTTCAGCGATTGGACGGAAGAGCTTAAACAGCTGATTGTCACTCATCCAACCTTGTTGGAAGCTCAAGAGGCTTCTGCAAAAATCGAGGATGACGGCATGTCCGTCGCCACTGCAGCTGCTCGAGAACTGGCGAACGTTAAGGAAGTTGCCAAGTGGAAGATTTTGGCTGAAGACTCTACAGACAATTTTGATTTGGATAGTCTTAAGATGGCTATTGAAGAGAGGGAGCGGGCTGCCCGAGAGGCCGAAGAGGAAAGACGAAGGGCTGCTCGAGAGGCCGAGGAGGAAAGAGAACGAGCTGCTCGTCAGGCCGAAGAAGAGCTGGCTAGGGCTGCTGCGGAGGCCGAGGAGCTCAAGGCTCGCGCAGAAGCAGACGACGATGAAGTGCTGGATGCCGATTCCCGCTCAGCTGAAACAGGCACCGAGCAGGGCACGCAAGAGGAGGCAGCGCCGGCCGGGGGCGAGGAGAAGGAGGGCCGTGATGAGCAATCAGACTCTGAGGGCTTGGCCGAGGATGAAACTGCCACTGAGGATAATGCTGATGGCACCAACGAGGGTGTAGACGCTGCTGCGGACACTGAGCCCGACACTGCCGAAGACGCACCAGATTCTGGAGACCGAGTAGTTCCCATCAGGAGACCCCAAACCAGGCCGACCGAGCCGGCTCTTAGTGAGTTAAACGATGATCCACCTTCCACGTCCAATGATGCCGCATCCGGACCGGACACTGGAGATAAGGACCGCCAGGATTTGGACGACGCTGACCATAGAAAGCCATCTGAGCCGCCGGGGCACGGCTCCAACGTAAAGGGGAGCTTTTTCGGTGCTTTTGCGCAAGCAGTTCCCAACCGCCAACCAGTTCTAGATGATGAGGAGGAAGGTGATGATGGTGATTATTATGCGAGGGCGACCGCCGGCGCCCGCGATGCGTATTCTCGGGCCGTTGCAGCAGCAGAAGAACGGTATTCCATGGCCAGCTCAGTCGTGTCTGTACAGATGTATGGAACGCCAAAGCCCGTCCACAACAATCTTTTATCCTCACTCGCGGTCGGCTACGACAATGCAGTTTCGGCTGCAGCCTCCAGGTTTGAGGAGGCTACATCCCGTGCTTCGAAGGGTATCTATGGATCACCGACGCCTACAGCGAAGCCCAATGACTTGTTTGCCAAGGCCGAGGAAGTGGCTGGACGACGTCTTCGAGAAGGCAAAGTGTGGGCCGAAATGCAGTATCACAGTGCACTGCTCGCAATGGGCGTGTCCACGTCGACAGCGGTGCCAACAGGCATCCCCGATAGGGCCAGGTACAACTACTACGCCGCGCTCGGTGCTGCACATGACCGGTACACGAGATTCCTTGCAGCGGCATCTTCTGCTTGGTCGTCTGTATCAGCGACGCCAGCGCCGACGCCGACTAACATGGCAGGATCCGCATCATCGCTGGCATCAGCCGCCAGGGAAACGATCCTGTCTGCGGCCAACGCCGCTGGGCAAGCGGCAGAGTCTGCATATGGCGCGGCTACAGACGGGATTTCCGCCGTAGGAGAGGCCGTTGATGAGTCGATCAATTCCCTCTTTGACTCGGCGCAGGGGCAGGTACTGATTGCCGGACGGACGCTCAGTGAAGTATGGGAGACTGTAATTGATGAGCTACAAGCGGAGATGTACGGTGAAGTACTGCCAATTGGTTGGGAGGAGCACATGACACAGGATTCGACGACGGCACAGACGCATGGTACGACAGGCGCGACGGCGGGGGCAGCGGAGACTGAGCGCGAGGCGGTGGCAGAACTGGTTTCGGAGCTGCTTGGGGGCAAAGAGGCACCTTTTACAGAGAGCGTGTTTTCACGACTGAGTGCGGTCTATGCGTCAGTGACGAAGAATGCCGGGAGCGTAGCAAGTGCTGCTAGCTCTGCGGTTGTCGGGAACAGAAAGACAGAGGAGGGGCGAGCCAACAAGGACGAGCTATGAACAGGCGAACCGTGTTGGTCCTTTTCCAGCGGAGCAATGGTAAGCTAGAGGTGGACATACCAGCGCTATCTGGTTAAAGCGTGTTGCGATGAGATTGGACGTGTGTGATGAAGACGAGATGCTATATCCGGCAGGGAAACAGCTGAGTGGGCGTTGCTTTAGCACGAGAGCTGTAATGGGCAGGGGATATACCTGAAGCCACGCAGAAGTAAGAGGTTTCTACGGCCGCTCAACGAACAATGATAATTTCACATGAGAACAATAAGCAGAAAGAGAAAAAGAAATGACCGAGAAAAGGAGGCAGTGATGTGGCAACCAGTATGTATCAGTACCATAGCGTTTATTTATTTATTTTAGCTGAAAATCTAGTCTATAACCGAGACGGATTCTTCTATACCCACACACCCTGTTAAACACACATTATATTCCACCAGAGCAGAATCATGAAGCTCAAGCTGTCCGTAGTAGTTGGTAATGCAAGGCCGTCATGCGGCGTGCCTGCGTGGGGGCATGCGACCCGCTCCAATGGCGCGGAGAAAACGTGGGCGCCCATCCTGTCTCAGCTGTCAACGACATTCAAGAAAGGGCGATCAGTGCTGTCCAATCCGCAGTATGTACTCCGTACGTGGGCGACGAAGAGTGATTGGCGAAAACCCCGGTGCCCGACAAGGAACGGCGAACGAGTACACGGTAGGGCCACCGCGGACGTCCAATCCTGGTCGTTGCAGCCACGCCATTTTTACCCGTGTGGCTTGTCGGCTTGGCCGCCAGCATACGAGTACGCACGCCGCTTTATTTCCTTGCTGACCCCGGCAACTGTGGCTGTCTGAACGAATTCAACTGGTTCACCAATCGTGTCTTTTCACTTTACGATCCAGGCACCGCATGGAAGAGACAGGCGAGTATTCATTACAGGATAACATGGATATTCACATGTCAACCCGGCTACAAACGGCCGAAAAGTACGGCGTGGGACACGAACAAAACGGAGCACCCCGGCGGCGAAGACGACCCAGTGGAGGAAAGGCACGTGCCCCGCAACCAGGGTGTCTGGGACTGCATTCTGCGTGGTGGAAAGCGCCGCCACCGCGACTTTGACGACGTCCAAGCCCGGCCAACGCAAACGAAACTGTCCAACTGCACCGTAATGCAATCCAAACCGGGTGACTTTTCAAGCGTCCGGTTGTGATAGAGAAATAAAGAAAGTTCACGAGAGAACAAGTTCCAGAGATCAAGCTCCAACAAGGTTCCAAGGCCGCAGGAGGCTGGCAAACGAGGCTGGAATGTCCGGCAGCACACACCCTCAAAGACAGCTCAAGCTCAGACTATGAGTAAATGAACTACAAGGAGGCGGTTTCCCCGATTCCTGGCGCGGTCGCAAGTTGGCCTGCGGTATGGCGCGCAGCGGTGACGTACATGATCACCAACCGGGCGTTTCTGTCTTCAAACTTGGCGGGGACTGACCCTGGTATCGCGGGCACAGTGGACGAACACTATTCAAGAAAATGTCAACCATTGCGGGCTCCCTACCATGCTGCCGTCAAGAGCACTTGCACTTATCGCATATCGGCGCCCGCCATGTTTAAACGTCTGGGTCGGTCGTACAGGTGCCGTATGGAGAAGCGTTGTGTTTCTCCAATTCCAATCCGGCCCCCCCGCCCTGCAGACGCGGCTCTCCAAAGAGTCAAAGCCAGCGCCCCGCTGCCCACCATTTGCGCGAGTAGTTACCTGTGGTAGCGTGCTCCAGTTGGCCCGCCTCGGCGCACAGGAACCAAACAGACGCCCAGCGCCCCTTCCGATGTGGGTGGCTTCATCTCTGGGGGACGCGGGCATAAAAGATTTACGCTTGTCCAATCCATGCTAGGCTGTCCACACACCGGCGCCAGTGGGACCCAAGAACCCACCACCTTGGCCTGTTCTCTGGTGTCATGGTGGCAGCGCCACGCAAAGGATAGGTGAGATTTGGGGCGTCGGGGCCTCAAAATGGGGGGTCTCTGAGCTTTATTCCAGAGGGACCACCAATCGCCGCCAGCGCTCGTCAGGCTAATCAGCGCATTATCTGCCGGCAAAAAGCCGCACTGCACCACGCCACAGCATTGGCCGACCGCCCGCGCCAAGGATCATTGAACCAGACCAGACGGGCCAAAAGGCCGCCCTGCAGCCTGTGACATGACAGACCACCACTGCCAACTCGGTACGGGACCCGCCTTGGTCGGCGTCGGCTACTGCTTGGAAGCGGCTCGCCCGTTCAAATACTGCCCTCACTGCTCCGGCGCCATTGGAGCCTCTTTTCCAACATTCTCTCGTCCGTTCTCACCGGCTTTTTTCCCGCTTTGCTCGCCCGTCTGCTGCCCAGCGAGACCGTCTTTTGCCCGGCTGAAAGTGCTACCTCTCTCCATCTGTGACTGACTGCACAGGCTTGAATCGAGAATCGTAGACTGGCCCATACCACAATCTACCAGGCTCAGTCCGCGCCGTCCATGGATTCCGGCTGCCCACCTCCGCCTCGCCACACCCTCTAAACCCCGGAAATCAACGTCTGCGCCCCCGCGTCGTAGACGGTCACTCCCGCCCGGACTTGCCGCCGCCTTGCTTTGCTTCGTGGCACCGGCGCTGTATACATTACACGACAAATCGAAACTCAAGGTGCAGAGAGAATAAAAGATTGCCCATTGCCTCACCCGGAAGTCGAGCACGCGACTTGGCCCTATAGTCCCATTCTCGGCTGCCTAAACTTGCAACGGTGCAACCATGTCTACCGACACCACCGCCAATCTTCCGGCCTACTCGTCCGACGGCGAGAAAGCGCCTGCCGTTGATAAGAAAGGTGCCGCTTCGACTGGTCTCGAAGACCTCGAGGGCCGTGTCTCTGTGAGCAGCTCGCATGTCGACCATACCCACCGCAAGCTCAAAGCCCGCCATATTCAACTTATTGGAATTGGTGGTACCATCGGAACTGTCTTATATGTGCGTGAGAGTAACAAAATCCCATGGCCCCCTCCGTCCCCCATCTCCTACTTTTGCTGCCCCAGCTTCTTCTCTAGTGATTGATCACATTGCTTATTGTAGCCCTTTGTCGGCATTTTCTGTGCAGGTTCAAATCGGTCAAGGTCTCCTTCATGGCGGACCTGGTAGTCTCTTCATCGCCTTCACCTTCTGGTGCTCCGTTGTGCTCGCAGTAACCCTGTGCATGGCTGAAATGGTGACATTTTTGCCCATCTCTTCGCCCTTTATCCGTTTCGCAGGCCGCTACGTCGACGAGGCTTTTGGGTTTGCTGCCGGCTGGAATTTCTTCATCTTCGAGGCCGCCCTTGTGCCTTTTGAAGTCGTCGCCTGCAACCTGATTATAAACTTTTGGACAGATGTTATACCCACAGCGGCCATGATTACTATAATCATTGTGTTGTACGCCCTCATCAACGTGTTAGCTGTCAAGTGGTACGGTGAAACAGAATTCTGGGCTGCCATCGGCAAGGTTCTGCTCATCATTGGCCTCATCTTCTTTACCTTTGTTGTGATGCTTGGTGGCAACCCGAAACACGATCGATTCGGTTTCCGTTTCTGGAACGAACCCGGTGCATTTGCCGAGCTCTACTATGATGGAAATCTTGGTCGTTGGTTAGGCTTCCTGCAGTGCCTGATTCAAGCCGCTTTCACGATTGCCGGCCCCGACTACGTCTCCATGGCTGCAGGCGAAGCAGAGAATCCACGAAAAGTAATGCCTCGAGCCTACAATGCCGTCTTCTACCGTCTCACCTGCTTCTTCATCCTCGGCTCGCTCTGCGTCGGTATTCTCGTTCCTTACAACGACCCGGAGCTAATTGCGGCCTACAAGAACGGCGAGCCCGGTGCTGCGGCGTCGCCGTATGTTGTTGCCATGGAACGCCTCGACATTAAGATTCTTCCGCACATTGTCAACGCGACTGTGCTGACTGCTGCCTTTTCCGCCGGCCTGTCCTATGTATACTGTGCATCCCGATCCCTCTACGGACTTGCCATCGAAGGCAAGGCGCCTCGATTCCTCACCACCTGCACCAAGAAGGGCGTCCCAATCTACTGCGTCGCCACTGTACTGCTGTTTGCGCTTTTGTCATTCCTGCAGCTCTCATCAAGCGCGTCAATCGTCCTCAACTGGTTCGTTTCGCTCGTTACCGCTTCGCAGCTTCTCAACTTCTCCGCCGTCTGCATTTCCTACATCTGCTTCCACAGAGCACTCCGAGTGCAAGGAATCGCGCGCAGTACTCTGCCTTACAGAGCTTGGTTTATGCCGTATGCCGCCTACTACGCTCTCGCTTGGACGTTTGTCATGGCATTCGTAGGCGGATACCCGGTTTTCCTTCCTGGTCGCTGGAAGATTCCTGACTTTTTATTCTCGTATGTTGCTCTCATTTCAGTGGAAGAACCACGAACCTCAACTAATGCGATGCAGGTACACCATGATTGCCGTCTTCCCCATTCTCTATGTCGGCTACAAGTACGTTAGAAAGACAAAGATTTGGAAGCCGGAGGAAGTCGACCTTGTCAAGGACATGGCCGAAATCGCCGAGTACGAGCGTAATTTCGTACCTAAAAAGGCAGAGTAAGTGTTATTCATACCCGACCAAAACGCGAAAAAAAAAAAAACGACATGATTCTAACGACTTTCAGGACTCGTTTCGAGCGTATCCTCGATACCCTCTTTGGATGAACGGAAAAATTGAGTTCCGGGCAGTCAGCATTATTGTGTTGGGGCGTACACGAAATACCCAGGTCGGCGTTGGGCCGCATCATGAAATACCCGAGTAGCGAATATATGACTATGACATACAATTTATGCACGAAAGCATTCTCATCTCAGAGCGTAAAAATGTTTGAAGAGCTTCGTAGATTCTGGAGGCGACAGATGTCGCATTCTATGCAGTTTATATCTATAGAGCATGCAGTACATTAAAAACCGACCAAATTCAACAAGCAGACTTGTAGAACATCACTCTAAACACCAAATTATTTACCGCTCGAAATATTGTTCTTTGCAGGCCCACACTCCAACACACGGCCCCGTTCCAGCCTCAGACACCAATTGGCATCTTCCACAGCCTCGAGGCGATGTGCAATTGTTATAACCGTGCTCTGCGCAAGTTCCTCCCTCAGAATGCGCTGCACCATGGCTGCCGTGCCGCGATCAATGCTAGCCGTGGCTTCATCCAGAATAACAAGCCCGCTCCTCCTAAGGACTGCGCGGCCGATGCCGACAAGTTGACGCTGACCCTGGCTTAGATTCTTCCCGCCGGCATCGATGATCGAGTCGAGATCCCAAGCGGGGCCTAGGACGCGATGAATGGCGTTGGCGCAAGCTTCATCCGGGTATTTTCCTTCAGGATCTAGGTTGTCGCGGAGAGTACCGGGGAAGAGTGTCGGGTCCTGCTGGATGAAGGTGATGTGGTTGCGCAGGGCGGTGCGGTCAACCTTGGACAGGTCCATGCTGCCAATCTTGACGGTGCCTTCGTGAGCAACCTGAGTTGCAAGGAGAGCATTGGCGATGGTCGACTTTCCAGATCCTGTGCGGCCCAGAACAGCACAGGTAGATCCGCCCGGGATATCAAAAGAGACCTTATTCAAGACGGAGGGAAGGTCGGAATCGTAGCGGAACGACATGCCTTCGAAGCGGACATCGTCACACGGACGAGGCCAGTACTCCGGAGGCTCATCACCGCCCTTTGGCTCCGCAGGAATCTTGTTGAGCATATTGACACGCTCCAGAGAAACAGCATCGAGCTGCAGCTGGGCAAATTTCTCGCACAGCTGCTGGACCGAAGCCATGGCAATGGTTGTCTGTGTGAGCACGAAACCGACTGCACTAGCTGCCGTTCCCGAGAAAACCATCAGGAGAATCAGGGCAGCGCGCATCACAGCAGAAGACATGCTGAGACGGAAATCCAGCCAAAATGCCATGCTCCAGAAGAAGTGGTCCTGCTTCTGGAAGTCGTCGACCGCCTCTAGATGCCGAGACTGGAAGTGGTGCTGAACGCGCATGGCACGAATAGTGACGAGACCATCCTGCATGACGCCAATATTGGCTATAATGGGGGTGAGATAGCGCATCTCCATGCGTCGCAGACTGCGAGAGACGGGAACGTAGATGCGGAAGAAGTAGACAAACATAATAGACACGCCACCAATAATGAGGAGGAGTACCGGCTGGTGTGTTGTAATGGCAACAAGAGACATGACGAGGGAGATGAAGTTGAAGACAAACGACTCTAACGGCGCCAGGATTCCGCCATCAACCATGCCCATGTCGGATATGAGGCGGTTCTTGAGCTGGCCGGTGGGTGTGGTATCGTGGTAGCGGAACGTTGCGTCGCTGACCCTTTCCACTGCAGTCTTGAATAAGCCCTGCGCGGCAGTAACGCTAATCTGCGCCAGCAGAATCTGTGCGACGCCATACGAGATGATCTGACCAGCCGAGAGGCCTGCAAGAACATAGAGCCAAGGGCGAGGGTAATCATCAGCGTCGGGCAGACCCCAGTATCCGGACCCCGGTGAGCCAGGTCCATCAGCAGTTTCCTTGCCCCAAGCCTCCAGCAACCGCGCACGTGAAATATCGCAGTATCGTGAGATGCCGTACGCGAGGGCGAGGAATGCCCACATGTGCCAGCCACCAGCTTCCATGTATTTGATATACACCATCCATGAAACGCTGCCCGTCTCCGATGGCTCTTCAGGAGCATCTTTGAGACCCTCAACGTCTTCATGGTGAGCATTGGTAGTGTCCGTGTCGTCATGTGCCGTTTCATCCTCGGCATGATAGGGGTGTTCGAGTTCCTCGGCAATTTTCTCCTTGGTCAGGACCTTGGCGTGGCCATGGTCCATGTCAATGACCTTGTCAGCGATGCGCAGAACAAGGTCATCACGGTGGGTGACCATGACAATTGTGCGGCCCTTTGCCAATGGTCCCTGAAGCAAGCGACGGACAATGGATGTTGCTGTGTCGTGATCAAGGGGAGCCAACGGATCATCCAGGAGCACAACTCGGCACGGGCTGTAAACAGCACGGGCTAGCGCAACGCGTGCTTTTTGACCTCCAGATAGACCAACGCCACCTTCTTCGAGTTTGGTCTGGTCGCCGTCAGGGAAGGCAGCCAGATCCGGCCCGAGGGCGCAAGCATGAAGGACTTGGCGGTAGCGGTTCGCATCGAATGGGTGCTGGAAAACGATGTTTTCACGAATGGTCTTGTTCTGCAGCCAGGGAAGCTGCTGCGCATAGGCGATTGGTTCGTCTGGAAGCGTGAAGTGTCCCTTCTGCAGTTCCATCTCGTTGACGGCGGCGAGGAGCAAGCTAGATTTTCCGGAACCGACCTTGCCACGGACGATGGTGAGGCCCGTAGAGAATGAGATGTCGAGGTCACGGAGCACACTGATGTCGGTGGACGGCCACGAGAAAGAAGCGTCGTGAAAGATGATGTCTTTGGCACCAGCTGACAAGGACGAGGAGATATCACGATCAGGTTCGTCCATGTAGTTGTGAACACGCTCAACAGGAATGGTAGTCTTCCAAAATTGAGAGATGAGATCAAATGCCTCTTTAACACTGGCCTCGAGCTGGCTGAAAAGCTGCAGCGAGGGCCAGATGACGTCGTTGGGCAGACCTTGCTTCAGAATCAAGGTAAAGAGACAGATACTAGCAAGTGGGTAGGAAGTGCCACCGGTAACATTGAGAGTGGAAATAGAGGCGGTCACGTAGGCTAGATGCAGACGCTTAAGCATCTCCATCGCACGGAACTTCATGATTCTGGCGCTCCACGCACTCGTCCAGCCATTAAGTTTCAGGGGGCGGCTGGCCTCGACGAAGTGTGACACAGCCTGCGCTCTCTTATCAGAGTGAGCAGTACGCTGACGTTCGAGTTTGATAAGCTTCTTGACGAGAAACGTATTGCACGTCAAGAAGAAGCCCATGAGGGCAAAACCAATCGTCGATGGCCAGCCCATGATGTCGATGAGGTAGTACATAGTAAAGATGATTTTGACAGGCTGCGAGACAAACTTCTGGAAGTCCCAGAAACGCTGGGAGATTTCATATGTGTCTCCACGTACAAGGTTAACGACTTTAGCGTTGGAAGCAGGCTGAACAACGGCGGCATGAGACTCGATCTTGCGCTTTCTGCGACCGCAGATCTTGGCTACAAATTTCTGCCAACCACCATTCGGCTGCTCATATTCATCAGTAGAGCCGTTGGCATCGAGTGGACCCTTCTCAGCAGCCTCTGAGCCGGGGACAGCGCGAGTGAGGAGCTTGCCAAACAAGCCGATGAATGTTTCGCCACGAGATCGTTCGTACGCTTTGCGGGAATACCAATTGGCCGTAGTCTTGGAAACTTGTCGGAAAGAGTCAATTAGAAGCATGACGAAGCACCAATAAATTGCTTGGTTGGGGTCGCTGCGGTCGAGGGACTGATAGAGCTTGCTGGTGAGGCGAATGTTGGTGACTTCGAGAACCTTTTCGACAATAGCCAAAGAGACGGAGATGGACAGATCGAGGCCGTTAGCTTCGATGAGGCATGGCAGCAAGCGACCCTGAAGCTCGCGAAAGGCCATGTAAAGACGGGTATGTTGAAAATCAAAGGGCAGCTGCCAGACGTCCTCGACTGAGATTTCTCTCTCCTGACACAGTCTAGCGAGCGGGTACACCCAGTTCATGGTCCAGAAACGGAGGAGGCTGAGGTTGTCTTCCGGGCTGCGGACGTGGTGCGAAGGAGGCAGCTTGGCGCTGCCAATGTCCTTGACATCCCATGCGGGATCGCGGAGAGGCATGCAGCAAATGATAATGATACCAACGAAGCTCAATGCAGTCTTTACGATGTCGATCGGGTCGATATAGCGAAGATCCCTAGCCAGGAAATGCAATGAATAGATGCCAATGGAAGCGATAAGCATAAGCGTATACTGAATTAGCAGGAATTTTGGTGCCTTCGTTGGCCGACCTGTTATAGTGAGAACGACAGCGGCACACCATGGGATAGTTTCCCACAGAGGCATAAGGTTGGTCGGAGCCATGAAGACGGGAACAAACGAGGTGACAAAGCCGATAAATGAGTTAAGGAGGAGAAGAAGCGTCCAATGAGTCCAGCCTTTGCGCTTGTACGGCTCCGGTGCCTCCTCAGGCGCAAAAGGTTTCAGCCATAGAGGCAAGCAGGACATGAGCGCGCCTCGAAGTGTAAAGGTGAGTACCGTGGCCAGAGACAGTCCGGCCAGGACATATGTTGCTACCGCCTCGGTGCCATTGGGGCAGTCATCTCCATGGCGAGTATGATTAGACGGCCAACCGAAGTGTGGTACTGGATATGAAGGCTGCTCTGCCAGGAAGACGCTTTGCGCGGCGTTTTGGTAAAGAAATATCGGTGTTCTTGGATCCATGGCGGCGATGTGATAGGCCTGCTAATAATATCCGAAGAAAAGAGAAAAGCTATAGGCTGAGGCGCACTGCGGTATCTCACCCAGAGACTATGTTTCAGCGCCGCGCGCGTTGCCAAGCAGGCACAACACAGGGCTGAAGGTCAAGGGACAGCCAAGACAGAAGCTCTAGATGTAGGCAGCGAGAGCTCCGAGACAGGCCATGATCCGACACCGGGTGTTGCGAATGGAGCGAGCGGCGGGGTTTCTAGCCCAGCAATTGCGGAAAAGAAGAGATGCGACAAAGAAGAGTCGATTGGAGGAAAATCCAACAAAGCACAACCCGCGCGGTGTCAATTAGACCACAGAAACAGCGCTGAGCAGTAAAAGATTAGGGTTCGTGAGGACAACGAGGCTTCTGGAGGATTTTGAGTGGCGCCAGCCCCGCGGCGACGGCGGCGCGAGACCGGTTCCGTCCCCCGTGGGCTCCAAAGTCGGTGTGGATGCGGCCGAGCTAGCCAGCATACACGAGGGGTTCTTACGGGCTTGACCCCCAAAATAATGGATCATCCTCGTTGCATTGGCGAAGGGTGGGGTTCACTGTAACAATTGGCGCGGCCGGTCGTGGGCGGACACAAAGCTTGCGCAAACTGCAAAAGGCAGGTTCGCAGCCTCCTAATGTTAGTGCCGCCACGGGGCTCTCGGGGACTTATTGAGACAAGCGACCGATGGCGGTGGGTTGGTGTAAATGATATTTTTTGTGCTCCGTACACTCTTCTGTAATAGAGAACATGACATACAATAAAGGTTCAGGTCCTATAGCAGCCGTACTGAGTAGACTCTCCCCTGTTCAATTGAGTTTATCGCGGGCAGGGGTTGAATTGATACGGATAGTTATCCTGCCTCGCCTTTGCTTCAGACGCTGTACGACAAACTAAGCACAGAAACCTGAATATACTCGTGTGATGATAAAGCACGTGGTTTTACAGAGTATACATATCTTATTCCACAGGAATATTTATAGTTAAGCAGTTAATGTGATAATGCTTGAAGGCGTTACCTATTGGTAAAGAATAACGATCCCCCGCCAAATCCATCCGTGACCCCTGCTGCCCCCAACTTTTCTGTCCAGGGTCTGGAGGGACCCTTACACGGAAGTAAGTCGCTTGCAAGACGCGTATTGGACAAAATGGTAATAACACTGTGAGCAGGGCAGCTAATTGCTGACATCGCCATTTTCCACATTAAATCGAGGCAGCATGGAACCGACAATAACTCGCGGCAAAACGGCTCCACGGGCCGGTTAACATTCAAGTCTAACTAATGACTATCCCTGCGCCTCTTCAGACTCACCACATTTAACCACCGTGATACGGCCACGTCGTCTCTTCATAACAGGTAAAGTACTGTAGTCACCTTTCTCGCCCTTCCGTCCATGGTACGGGCATTCTCGACAAACCATGGGGCCATGGGACGCGGGATGTATAGTACCATCGATATCTTGTACTTCGTGCTCCGCCATGCACACCCTTATTTTCTCTCTACATCCAAAACCTATGCACTCGTCTACCCAGTGCTTTATATCCTCAGTCGGGTGAAGGCACACACGGCATGGAACAGCAGTCCACATTGTCAGGGGTTTATGCTAAAGACGGAAATTCACAGATATGTGTGTTTATATGAGCGTTTCTAAGCCGCATCTCAAGAGTTAGTACTCAACTCGAAGATCGCCCTACCGAAGTCCCAGCAACAACTTCTCGCCATCTCACCTTATTGGCTCCGTTGGGGCTGTAGGTTGAAGTTGACAACTCGAAAACAGCTCTATATCCTCGCGAATATGGCGAGCATCTTATATCTACAATATTTACATTGAAAAGGCTCTTCATAGCTTCTTGCTACACGTCAGGACGTTGCACACTGCCGCTGAATATATAGTGCATAGGGCAGTGACGGGCCGCACCGCGCATCTCGTGTCAACCCGTGTGCCAACTAGCACCGCTTATGGGTAATACACACCGTCTTCAACATATAAGAAGTCCTCAAATAATTTTGTCTAGAACGACATCGCCGTTACTCAAGATGTCGTATGACGTGGCTCACCCAGGCTTTCTTACACAAATTGGGCAGCAAAGGACAGCATTGCCCCTTTGTATATGCCCTTCCAGTATTCGGGAGCCTACGGGAACAAGGAATTTCGTGATTCGAGGCGTCGCCTCACGAATGGGAAGTACACTAGGTTTGCTCTCCCTGCGGTGAGCACAACTGACCTCGTAAACGCATGCAAGGTGACAGAAAATCACCGCCTCTTCCGTCGCAGTTGTTGGCACAACATGGACATCTGCTACCTGCCTGCAAGCGAATGCAAGTCATTCGATGAAGCTACACAGCCTCATAAAATACGATATTACGTCATTGGGCTCGAGTTCGCTGGTGTTGACCTGATTGCATTTTGGAGGACGGTATTCGTCCGAGGACAAGCTGGTGGGGCCACACACTACGCCCGCACCCCGCCTCGCCAAAAGGCCACTCAGGTCTCGGCCGGCTCTCCGCAGCCGCGTTACGTTGGCCACGGGAGCGGTTACCGTAGGCTGGCGGACCATTTACGTAAAAAGAGCGGCGACTATCCTAACATTCTGATTTCCTGGCAGGGTTATAAAAGATTGACTTGTTAACTTTTCACTCTTCACAGTCGTGATAATTCATCAACATTGTAGAGCACATTGCCATACACAGCACCATGGCTCCCATTGACACTAAGGCACAGCTTCAGGCCCTGAGGGCGCTGATGCAGCAACACAATGTCGACGTGTATAGTGAGTACAACTATCAAAACAGGTTGAAGTATCGTCCTCTGAAGGTCATGCTGACAGTGAGACAGTCGTACCTGCTGGGGACAGCCATAACAGTGAATACATTGCACCATGTGACGCCCGACGCAAGTTCTTGTCGGGCTTCTCCGGCACCGCAGGAACAGCCGTCGTCTCGATGGATGCGGCTGTTGTTTCTACAGATGGAAGATACTTCAACCAGGCGTCACAGCAACTCGACAGCGGCTGGTCTCTACTGAAGCTAGGAGTTCCCGGCTTCCCTACTTGGCAGGAGTGGACGGCGGAGAAAGCCAAGGGCGGCAAGACTGTGGCTGTCGACCCCGAGCTTCTCGACAGGACCGAGGCGGAGGAGCTGGAGCAGTTGGTCACTGCCGAGGGCGGCAAGTTTGTTCCCCTTGAAACCAACCTCGTCGACGCCATCTGGGGTAGCGCGCAGCCGGCGCGCTCCAGCGAGCCAGTCTTTACTCAGCCCATGAAGTATACAGGCCAGTCGCTTGAGGACAAGCTCGCATGGATTCGAGGCGACATTCTGAAGAAAAAGGCCCCCGGAATCATCATCAACCTGCTTGACCAGATTGCCTGGCTGTTCAATCTTCGAGGCAACGATGTTCCGAACTTCCCCGTCTTCTATTCCTACGCACTAGTCACCCAGAAGACGGCCACCATCTGGGTCGACAAGTCTCGCCTTGATGAGGAGAGCGTGGCGAATTTGAGCGCAAATTCCGTCGAAATCAAGCCTTACGGGGAATTCTTCGCCGACATGAAGAACCTTCAGCCTACACCTGTTGACGCGACAAGTGCGGATGGAAACCGGTTCCTCATCTCCCCGTCCGCGTCATGGAGACTGTACTTGTCTCTCAAGAATGGCAAGTTTTCCAAGGTAGCGGAAAACCCAATCGCTATGAAAAAAACCGTAAAGACTGCAGAAGAGCTTGAAGGCTTCCGCGAATCCCACATTAGAGACGGAGCAGCTTTCATTGAATATTTCTCCTGGTTGGAGGATCAGCTGCTTAATAAGAAGGCAACCGTCACCGAATTTGATGGCGTCCAAAAGATCGACGAATACCGTAGTAAGAAGGACTTTTACTTCGGAACTTCATTCGACACGATCTCGTGCGCCGGCCCAAAGTAAGTCATTGACGTCGTCGTTAGCCAGGATCATTACGTCTAACACCTCACCCCGCGTAGTGCTGCGATCATGCATTACAAGCCGGAGCTTGATAACTGCAAGCCTATTGACCCGAACGCAATTTATCTTTTGGATGCTGGTGCACAGTATCTCGACGGAACAACAGATTGCACTCGAACCGTCCACTTCGGTAAACCCACAGAGACCGAGGTTGAGGTCTATACGCGTGTTATGAAAGCCCTCATTGCGCTGCACAGGGCAGTCTTCCCCAGCGGCTCATTTGGCCTCGGCATTGATGCCATTGCTAGGCAGCATTTATGGGTGAGTGGTCAAATACATGGCAATTGACAACGTTGATCAACACCTGCTAACTCCGAGACTTAGGAATATGGTATGAACTTCCGTCACGGCACCAGCCACGGAGTGGGTTCATTCAACACCGTTCACGAGGGTCCCATCCGCATCGCCCAGAATGACCGCGCTGCCATCGCCCGCTTGGCCGAAGGAAACGTCTTGTCCAACGAACCAGGTTTCTACGTCGATGGCGATTTTGGCGTCCGTATCGAGGACATGTTCATCACTGTCCGCAAGGAGACCAAATTTGAATTTGGAGACGAGCCTTACCTTGCATTCGAGAACCTCACTGTTGTTCCCTACTGCCGCAAGCTCATTGACACAAACCTGCTTACCAAGGCTGAACTGGATTGGCTGAATGCTGCCAATGCGTATACGTTGGCAAAGACAAAGCCTTTGCTACAAGGAAATGACCTCGCGCTGGCGTGGCTAGAACGCGAGACTCAGCCATACCAGTAGTGTGTGGACGCAGGTAGATAAAAATAAAAGTTTTGTTTTCGCTTATTTCATAAGGCACATTACCATTCTGGAATATTACCTCCAACTACAAAGACAAAATGTCCCGCACGTTTAGACGACCGCTATCCCGGCAACAGCAGCCAAGCCAACAACCATAGCAATACTGCCCACCGCTCCCGTAAGGCCCAGGGCCTCGGCGCCGCTGGACGGCGATGGAGATGATTCTGAGCTCGGCTTCGTGCCTGAGCCTTCTCCAGTGCTCGTCGCGCCTTCGCCGACGAGGCCGGAAAGTTGGTCGTCGCTAACAAACGAAGCTGTAATGGTAGCATTTGTGCACTCGCTCGGGGCGGACTGGGTTCCGTTGACGAAATTGGCGGCAACACACTGTAATCAAATTAGCCGGGAAATCACCTGAATGCATCGAAGAAAAAACACATACCTGGTACAGAAGGCCATCCATGGCGGAGGAAACGATGCTCACGATTCCCTTTTTACCAACATACTTCTCCGGCACGGTAACCTGCGGGATGCAAAAGTCGCCGAGGCCGCTTTGCATGACTATAGGGTAAATCTGCTCCCAACCGCTCTCGGCCTTTTCATCCGTAGTGACGCGGAAAAGCCATTTGCACTGCGGATGCGTCATGCGCATGGCCAGCGCCTCGCCGCCAACGTGGAAGTCGACGAGATCGCCGCTGAGATCGGGCGTGAAGCCGCCGCAGGGTCCCTGGTCCTCTTTGGCATCTGCGAAGCCGATGGATTCGGGGTACTTGAGCTTGAAATGGGCCGAAGAAAGACCAATAAGGCCAGCGAGTGCAAGGAACGATTTCATTTTGGCGGTGATTGTGCGCAAGGTGATGGTTGTGAAAGGGCCGGGGCGGACTGTCGGTGCGGTGACCGCGTGGGGACAAGGACGTTATATGCCACACCGGCCGGGGGCAAAGATTAGACGAAGCACCCATAAATTGCCGAGGACAGGTAGGTCTCGGAATTGGATACAGTTACATTTTGTATCGTGTTGGTGGGTAGCATTATACCGATGGACCCGTGTAAGTGAAGCCGACGTGAGAGGCGCATAGCACGGATGAAACGTAAAGCCTTCCAAAATACGACAGCTTCAACTGCATATAGGAAATGTCATGAAATAGTCTTTAGTTATAAGCGTTTGACAATTCGTTCCTTGACCATTTTGTATCTTTTACACACACAAATGCCGTCGTCTTCTCAACACTCAGCTCGCCCCCGCAACCAATCAGACCTCCGCCGCCACGGCCCCAGCTTGCGTGCGTTTGAGCAAGTTTCTGCAGCTCTGAGCCGCATAACAGCCATGCATATTCCCGCGGACTTTGACCGTTTTACAGCTTAAATTGTACTCGTAGGTAAAACGAGACTGCTTACGTTCAGTCTTGTGGCCATTTGTGTTCCGGCATTTGGTTCGTAGCGGCCGGCAGATTTTGGCGTAGACATATTTGACTTCAGCACCACTTCCCACACTCTCTTCGGAATTATTGACCCAAGAAAAGTATAGAATCTTGACCATTTGAGATTTTACAGTGCTTTATATTGGACGCAATAGCGCTGGCCGCGCTTGGAAACGATTGTCTCCTGGCAGCGGCACCGTTCATGGATCATTCACTACTAGAGACCTCGCGTCTTTTTTAAGGCTGGTTGAACGACTTTGATCTTTACGCCTTTAGGTGAATTAACCGCCAAAATGGACATGAGCATGGATATGGGACACATGCACGGCTCGGGGATGGGGTTTGATATCAACTATGCCTTTGCGCGGGATTATTGGTACATTGTCGCCGGCGTCGTAGGGATGCTCGCCGCCGCGAGGGCAATCAATGCGTACGGAGCCGCTCAAAGGTGCGTAATCGAGGAATGTACGGAATGTATTTTGAATACTGACGGTACTTAGGGTCAACCTTTGCCGCAGCTCTTCCTTCGCACACCCGACTCGACCGACTACGAGGTTGCAGCAAGCATGGGCAACAGCGACAGCAGTCATTCGAGAAATCAGCCATCCACAATGGTTCGTGCCATTCAAGCCGTTTCAATGGATGACGCCACCTCCACTTGGCCGCGTCTTTGTTGTATTAAGTTACTGGGCTATGATCATCTACTTCATGTCGTGGGACGTGGTGCGCAATGACGGCACATACTGGGAGCGAATCGCATATAGGCACGCATGGGTCACTGTCAGCCAGCTACCCATGTTGTATCTGCTATCTATGAAGTTCAACATTGTTGGCTTTATAATTGGCTCGAGCCACGAACGACTCAACTGGCTGCATCGATGGGTGGCGCGGACGATGTTCATCAGCGCGACCTGCCACGGCTTTCACTTCTGGACGGAATGGGTGCGCGCCGACTTTGTGGCCTACGAGCTATCTATTATGCCGATGGTGAAGTACGGCCTCGGTGCGTGGGCAGTTTTGCTGTGGTCTGTTGTTGTTGGCTTTGCTCCGATTCGACGGATGGCATACGAGGTGTGGCTGCTGCAGCACATTGCGTCTGCGGTTGTCATGCTCTGGCTGATATACATGCACATCCCAGCCAATGCGAGATATATGCTATGGATGGCCATATCGTTTCTTGTGTTTGACCGCGCTGCAAGGTGGGTGAATCTGCTGTGGCAAAATACCAGGTTTCGGCCAAACAGGTCTCGTTGCGAGGCAGGTCGATATTTTGGGCACCACGTATCGGTGCGTGCCGCTGGAGATGCTGTCACGATTGTCACAGTGAAAGACGTGCACTTCAAGTGGTCCGCAGGACAGCACGTGTATCTCTGGATCCCACGGCTTGGCCCTTTGGAGGCGCATCCGTACACAATAGCATGCGCCCATGCGGCACATCAAGAGTGCTGCTGTAACAGTATACAGCTGATTGTGCGCACTCATGGTGGCTTTTCGAAACGCATACATCACTTCGCCTCGGACAACCCCGACGCAGTGCTGAGAGGGTTCGTTTCCGGGCCGTACGGTTCGCCGCCGAAATGGGACGCCTTTGAGACACTGGTGCTGATTGGGGCATCGACCGGGGCCAGTTTTACGGTGCCTATATTAGAGAGCGTGACGAGGAAACCGAGACAGAGCACATGTGTTCGGCGAGTCGAGGTGGCCATCATAGCACGGACCCGCGAGGAAACAGAGTACTACGCCCACAGAGCGAAGCTGGCTGCCCGAGTCGCGCAGGAAAACGGAATCGAAGTGCGGCTGCACATTGCCATTACTGGTGTGTCTGGTGGCGAGACGACAGCCTCCTTGCTGGAGAACGAATACTCTTCTGACAGAGAGTCCTTGTCAGAGGAGAAGCCTACTGGCACGGCGACAGACGACCCGGTGGATGGCGTCGACATACCCACTTCTTGTCTAGAAGAAAACGAAGTTGAAAGCTCACTAAGAGAATATAACGAGCGCGTGGACATTGAAAATTTGATCCGAGACCCGGTGGAGGCAGCCTGGGGCGAGACGGCAGTGGTGGTATGCGGCGGACAGGAGATTGTGGCTCGGACGCGTAACTGCGTGAGTCGGTTGAGTGATGAACGGGCTGTGCACAAGGGAACCGGCGCCCAGGGGATATATTTGCATGTCGAGGAGTATTCGTTTTAGCGTGAGAAAATGTATTCCGATGCCATTGAGGGCGCTGTATGGCAGGCGACCAACACGGGTTACGTGCATGTTCAATAGATATGGTTGCTTGCTTGTCAGTCAAGTTTCGCCTAGCATGGCTTGCAAGCCCTCTTTATCTATCCATTATAAATCGCGCATCTCAGGGCAGATGCATTCTCCATCTTGCGTCTTGGCCGGCCACCGTCAGCAGGGTGGGCAAGACACTGCGGAGACGGATTGGTCTGCGTGCCAAATATAGCAGGAGCCTAACTGAAGCTTAAACCAGTAACCCAGCAATCTGCGGGGAAAAGAGGGCACCGAGGGACAGACCAGTCTCCGCACTGGCTCGGGTGGCAGCCATCCAGCGTCCATCCTGCAAGCCACGCAACGATCGCCAGCACGAATAGTGAGCCAAACTAGCACCTGCGTCGCAGCCAGTGCGCTTGCATTGACAAAGGTTCGTGGTGGGCAAAAGGTGGTGCTTTTGGGGCTTGGCTCACCACACAGCGGCTTCTTGGCTCACGTGGAGACAGCCAGAGAGGGGAAAGAGTCGTTCCTCACTACGGAGTACCTTGCGCAAGGCTTGGCTTGGCCATTCTTCGTTGCTTTGTTGGATGGGAGGCACACTACTCGTACAAAAGTAAATTCAGTGCCCGTCGTAATAACCTGGGCATTTCCCCCGCCATTTCCGTCGCCCCAGCCATCGAAACCTTACCTCACCGGCGCAACTTCGTCTTCTGCTGGACATATCGCCATCGCGACTCTGCGCAAAAAGGCCGTCAAAACGAGCTTCCATTGTTTTGCTCCTATTTTGATATTCCAGTATATTTTCCTTCTCGAAAAGCCTCCGCCGACACATATACGCCTTGATGCATGGCTCCCATTGACAGTTCCAACAAGGCCCTCAATGCGGTAGCAAGGGCCATGGGCTGGATGACCTCGGTCGCGACCATGGTCGTCCTGGGCTTTATCATAAACCGCTGGCCGGAAAAGGGCGGCCCTATAGCGGCTGGTATCGTCGGGGTACGTGTCTCATTTTCCTTTGAATTTCACATCGCCACACGTCAATTCACTTGCTGCCGCCCGCGATAACGTTGCGACGTTGGGTCGTTGGCGGGCGATCAAGTGGGGAAGAAGCAGATCACGCAGCCTCACTGCGCACCAGCTTAGATCCCCTCGAGACTGTCGCAGCGCTTCTGAAAACGAAAAGGTCTATTATATGCCATGCAATACTGACACCTTCATCAAACAGGTCGCGATAGCCCTCCTCAACGATAGCTGGCAGATGGTCTCCATCGCCGACCGCGTCATGGGCTTCCCGCCGCTGCCACCAGGGAGGGCCATGCTGCACGACATGTTCTCCATGGCCATCTGCATGGGCGGCGTCGTGCTCATTATATTTGCCGGGTACGCCGTCAAAGATGAGGAGCACATCAGCGATTCACTGCAAATGTCGCTGTACTCGGCCGACCCCTACGACTCGTTTGACCCAAAGTCGATGCTCATGGCAGGACAGTGGTTCCTTGTGGCCGTGGTGTAAGTAGACCAAGAAGCATCAGGATGGCTTTTTTTTTTTGTTGGTCTGAGTCTTGCGGCTAACCTGTGTTCTTGAAACAGTGCATGGCGACTAATATTTTCCATCTGGGGCTGCCGCGAATGCGTCAAGCATGGGCCGCAGTATCGTGCGCGTCGACAACAGCATTTGCAGCAGAGGCGGCGGCGGATGGCGTCCGACGTAGGCATGGCCGAGTCGGGACATGGTAACCTGCGACCGAACATGGGACGGACATTTGCCTGACGATGATAGCTTTTTGTTGGCCTTATTTTACGTACGCACGGATGGAGTTTTTGTCATTGATTTTTATCGCCCTGCGCACAAGGCAACAACGCCATCGCAGAGGCGTGGATGCACATACAAGGGATGGGTACAAACGATTGAACTTGGGATTACGAGCACGGCGTTTATTGCACAGCGGGACACTAGCGAGGACGGGGGCCTCCGGGCAGGATTAGAAAATAATTTTATTCCAACATGATGATTGTCACATGACATATTGAATCCCACGGGTTGGTTGGGACGGCTGTACCCCGTACTTTGTATTGGGTGAGCTTAAATTACGGGTCGTGAAGGATGAGTGTCTAAGACACTAGTTGACGCTGTCGATGCTGATCAATAGATCGAGGTCGATTGCCGACAAAAAAGGATGTTGCGCGCGCATAGAGACGACTGGACAATTAAAGATTGTAAAGAAGCAGACAAGAGCCGACAAGTGCGGCGCAATTGTGATTATGTATTTCAAGCATCTTCGTCTCACGGAGAATGGCTGCAAACTTCCCTTGCGAGTCCGTCATGTTCCAAATGAACAAAGACCACGATATTAAAGCATGCCTAACTGTTACATTTTGGAGGCCTTAACTGTTTTCTGGAGTATACGCCCTAGCCAAAGAGAATTGAGGATGCTGAGGATATATTTGCGACGAAATTAGGTCTAGGGTAAGTTGCAATGGATCCTAATCAATTCGTGGATTTCCTACGCAGTACAGACCACACTGTACTGTACAATAGTGGGTGAAATGGGCGGTTACTACAAGCAGTACGTACTAGTAGAGCTATTAAGTGATAAAATTACGACGCGCCGAATTATCCAGGAATGTGACCAGAATAAAAATAGATGTCGGTCTGAACAGTGCCCTGACAACCTATGAAATACCCTCGAGCACACTGTTTGAAACGCAACACAAGGGCAACGACACTCTGGAAATAGAACAAGAAAGACCGGAAACAGAGGCCCAGGGGAATGAGACGAAACAATCTTGTCCCCGTCCATCTGGCATCGTTATTTGGGCCGGGCGCTTGCTCGTCTCATGCGACGAACGCTCTTGGCCAGTACCAGACAATGGGGAGCCACTGAGAAGCGAGAAGAATGACAGAGTGGAGGATATGGGCGGCCGCTCCCGCGACCAGACGCGGGCTCCACAGAGTGCCGTTACTGGCGGCTAGCCTTGCTGCTCTTCCGCCTCTGTCACGGCGCACAGCCTCACTTCCTGCTGGGGTCAGGGAGTACAGGGTGCCAAAAAGTGAGGCGAGGCAGACTCGCGACCCTCCAGCAGGGTGGCCTAGCAGGGTGGCCTAGTAGGTGGCTTTGCAAGGGGAGGGCAGTGCAACGCAGGAACAATCGAATGCAGTTGCTGCAGGCAAGAGAATGTCAGACATCTGCTCCGTAGACCCATCAGAAGTGCAGTCGAGCATGAACTGACAGAGCTGTCCGGGGCTGTACGTCATCAGAGAGAATTGCGTCTGGCAAGGATGGTTCCTTACACAGGTCCGAGCATAGAATGTCGCCGGAGAGGCATTTGCAGTGTTCTACGAGTACAAGGAAGGTTGGGCATCGAGGCATTCAGTGTACACAATGACGAAAAGGCACATTGAGAAGACGGAAGGCGCCTACTTGACGTACGATGAGCAGATACTTTTTCTACTTTGGTGTTGCCGACGGCGAGGTTGCGCTGGATGACGACACGCGACCACGGCAGCCGGTGGGCAACTACACTCTGACGTTGGCCCGTCTGCAACATTTTCTTGCCTGCTGAGAAGACTATTTTGAGCACCAAGACCTCGTATTACGTCGTAGCTGACGCCGCACAGCTGGAAGCTTGCAAGATTGCATGGCTTCGATCGCCAGCCAATGGGACGTCGCAATTCATGCCGGGTCTGATGAGGTTGCTCGCCACCTCTGATGGAAGTCGTGGGCAACTTGCCTCTTGCCGCATGCCACTTGGCAGTCCGCATTCGGCTCGCTTGGTCTAGAGACTATCGTTATCTTTCGGTACGTGGCAGGTAGTAGTCCGTACTCCGTAGTCGGCACTCTATTACGAGGCTTGAACCCTGTGCCTGAGATAGTACACCAAAGACGAGCGCGTCGGTGAGAGCGAACCAGGGCATGCGCGCCGCATGACCAGCGCCTCTGACGGAATGGTAAGGGTCAAGAGTGCATGGGCACGGCAGAGGTAAAAGCGTTGTTGCCTCTCTGTCCGGGTCCTCGGTGGAGGGCAGTAATTTTGTCCGTGGATATGCCTTGTGGTGTCGGCCGCGTTGGATTTGGACCATCCTCGTACTGAGTTGCCAGCCGGTGGCCGTTTTGGGACAGTCTATCCAAGACGAGATGTTGCCGATGCACAGCCCCTTGAGGGCTGAAGGCTGACGGCCGAAGGTCGATGGGATGGGGTAACGGGAAGGTGGGGGCAGAGCTGCCGGAAATGCATCTTTCACGATGATGGCTATGGTTGCATGGTCCGGAGAAGTCAAAAAGTGAGGATGATTTAGGGTGTGCACACGATCGAATGGAGGATAGAGGAATTTTGATGCGTTTGCGTCTCGACATGAGAATGTCCACGGGGGTGATGCCAGCCAGGCAGACAGCCAAATTGGCACTGGGTAGGTACGGAGTGATAAAGCAGCGATCCGTACCTGCCTGACAGGGATCAAACGCCCTGCCTGGCGGGCCGGCAGGCAACTGCTGCTGCAAACGCATCTTGAGCAGGATGTATGGAGACAGCCTTGCAGGACACTTGCAGAGCACCAAGCCGTTTCGAGAATGCGACTCACAGAACCACACACACTTGCGTGTTCGTCATCGGCTACCCGCCTCACAATTTTTCGTGACTCAGGAGGGCCTGAGTGCCGGTACCTGCTGTGCTTGGCTTACACCAGATCCCGTGACATGGATGCGGCATTGCATTGCACGGCGAGCTATGTCGATGCCGATGCGGACGATATCTGCTGGTCGGGGAAAGGGCCAGTGAGAGAGCGGGTGACGCAAGACGTGGCTTTCGAGGTACGAGCAATTGCTTGGCAAGAATGATTGTGAGAAGCAAACTATTTTGGCTGCGGCGCTGAGACCACAGCATAGGAAGCGCGGCCGTAAATTACTGAAAGACGACGAGGTACTGAGAGCGGGAGAGCGAATCGACATTCTACAGTGTAACCTGTGCACCGCCGCTCGGAAGATTTCCAATGTTTCACCAAGCGCTCGTCCTTCTTTGTCAATAGCTACATACAATGGGCAGCATCGTTGGCAAGCGGATGAGGCCGGGCAACACAACATCCCACGATAGAGGTGTGTGCTATTTTCATCTTCCTCATCGTGTGGTGTCGAGTCGGCACTAGCCGCGGCCTGGGTCGACCACCTCTACGTTTCAGCACCCGCGCGCGCACTTCTCTTGTTCCTGGAAAGCTGTCCTCACGACTGGCTCCCGGGACACGAATGCTCAAACACGATAAGACGGCGGCCATCCGGGCTTCTCTCGACTTCTGTGACCATCTTTCGGCAACCACCACCACCATCGTGGCTTTGACATTTTCGACATGCATGGGTAGGGGCGACGCCCTGAATGTCGTCGCTGCGGTCTTGTCAGCTACAACCTGGTCACGTCGACACTCAGCCCCCAACCCCATTGGGCTGGCCAACGACATGATCCACCCCGTTGCAAGGGAAGGGACCCGCCGGCGTGGGACATGGGACATGGGAGTCATCGGCCTCGTCTGGTCAATGTCAATCCCATCGTCTCTGGCCTCCGCTGTCTGCCTCTTCGCCCCGGCCGGCCAGAGGCCCTCTCCCTGCACACGAACCACCAGGTTGCCGCCTCGCGGGACACCTGCCGTGTCGGCAAGGCCTGCAGCCCTGGTGGACGACGCTCGTTCTCTCCCAGGCCAGGCTAACAGATTCCCTGCCTGAAGCACGCACAATCTGCTAAAAGCACCCGCTTGGTGACCTTCGCTCTCTCGGCCTTTGATCCCTCAGGCCCTGAGGCCTCTTCTACCAGTGTGGACCTGCCCACACGGCCCGCTCCCTCCCACCGGCACCACCAGCAGTAGCGCCAGGCAGCATGGTGCGCTTGCTCTCTGCCTTTTCCAGACATGCTTACCCACGCACTACTTTTTTGGGCGGCCGCGGCAACTTACACGCCTCACACACGCTCGCCTCGTCAATTATATCTACCCTCCTCCCGCCCCATTCACCCGGCATAATTTCCTGCATCACTCTTCATCCCTAAAAATATTACTACTCTACTCTTACTTAAGTTGCTATCCTCAACTGTTATACCATACAGTGGGATACTTGAATCACTTGAAACTCACTGTCGAGCCGTTCTTGCTCGTCCATCCTACCATCGAAGTGCCTTATACAATTCGCGGCCACGCGCGCAACTCTTCACGTTCAACCAACCGCCCTCGACTGAACAATACGCCCCAAAGGGGCCTTATTCAACAATCCTCCCGCGATACAAACTTAATCACCGCCACAATGTGCACCACAAACGTCTTCACCTACGTCTACCCAGATGGCCGCCGGGTGCCTGTTCCCCAACTGGCGCTCTGCCCTTCATCACGATACGGCCTACCATGCCCCAAGCATGTCACCATCCAACATCCCCGTGCAGTCCCTCAATACTCGACTCCCATGCCATTTCCGGCCTATGGCGGCAACCTCCCACCATCTCCCGCCTACTCTCCTCGCCCGTCCGCCTCGTCCCACCGCTCTGGTGACGAGTCGGACCGGTCCTATAACAGCTCCTCCAGCAAACGTCGTTCTGGAGTCTATGTCAACGGCCAGAGAGTTACCGACACCGGCCGACGTGATGGCCAGTCTCGACGAGAGAGAATCATCCTCGTCGACAACCCTCCCACTCCTCGCACACCACCTCAGACCTACCAAGCCCCTCACACCGCACCCCCCTCTCCCAACGCGAACCTATCTGTTCCCTATAGCAGCTCGCCCCGCGAATCATCTCTGAAGAAGCCTTACATTGTGGACGAACGCCCGCGTGTCCACATTGAGCTGGTTGGTGGTTCCAACCGCCAATCAAGACACCCCTCTTCCAGCTCTCGTGACAGCCACGCCTCGGCAGAAGACGAGGAACGGCGAAGGCTAAGACGTGAGAGGCGCGAGCAGCGAGAGCATGAAAAGCAGAGGGAAGAGGCTGCCATTCGCGAAAAGAGAATTCGCGATCGCATTAACAAGGCAAACGCGGAAATCTCCAGCCGCCCTGTCCGAGTGAGCACTGCGCCTCAACGCTCGTCGACGTATGTGGAGAGACGGTCACGCCGTGACCGCCACGAAGACCTCGTCAGCGCTGTGCAGAACATGAGCCTCGACGAGAAGCAGTGGAAGGAGAAGCTTGCCCGCGAAAAGGCCCTCCGTCTGCAGAGAGAGGAGGAAGAGGAGGCGCAACGACAAAGGCTCAAGGAGCGGATGATGCCGCGCCGCCGCGCCACCGTCGGGCCTGGGGCTAGACGACAGCGAGTCTTGTACGATGATGGCATCTACCGCTGGGAGTAGAGCATATATAACTTTAATACGTTTTGGAGATACCCGGGAAACAGTCAAAGGTTGGAAAACAGGACAGCAAAACGGCATAGCGATTTTGAATTATGATACCATTGGCGATAGCTAGCCAGAAGATTGAATAGATAGACAATCTACAACATATTGATACCACTGTTACCTCGCCCGTCATCTGGTGAATCAAATAGAGAGACATGATGAGCGCCCATAGCAAGCATCCCATAATGGGCCGCGGAGCCTACGACACGACTGGTGTGCCGGAGTCGGCCAGGTTGAGTCAGGTTGGTGCAACCACACCACAGATGGCGACCTGGCTGCAGGACCAAGAATTTGGTACTTTGTCGACCCCGCGACTTATCGATTGACTTGCATGTGCCCAAGGCAGGCAGCAGTTTGTTCTGCCAAGAACCCGGGGTATAGAGTACATCCATATAGCACCAATGTAATGAGGCTTCTCACTCTGTGGGCAAGTATACAATACAAGGAGGACCCGGAAAGTTCACGCTCAGCTACAAACAGGTGGAGTGTACTCCGGTACTATGTACTCCGTACAGCGTATCGATTTAGTTGCCGGCATGACTGTAGATGCAAGGCTTTGCCCTCTATACCCGTACATCATCTGTGTGTATCAACCGATTCGGCAATGCAGTCATAAGCCCGCGAACGGCTGCCTGATTCGGGGTGGGTCAGGGTTGACTCGGCCGGGAACGCTGGTGTAAAGTGGAATTAGTGCGGAACCACCGCCGTCGGAACGGGACGGGAGCCAAGCACTGCTTTGTATGTGGTGCGGGGTTGGGTCTGGCTGCGGTCTTGGTTGTACACACGCGGACCCTGAGCAGCTGAATGTGGACTCCAAAGTGGTCGTGATCTCTGGAAGATGGTGTGGTCGGGTTGCCGGCGGGTTTCCGCTTTGGGATGGATGCGTACGTGGTCATGGAAGGTGATGGAGTCTCTTTGCAGCACTTGGCCTTATGCGGATCATATCGCTGTCAGGATATCACAATTTTGCATCGGGGGAATCGCATGGAATGCTCACTGGCACTGTATATAGAGACTAAATATGTAAGACATCTCAAGTTGAAAAGCTTTATTGAACTGAAATATTGAATCTGTATGTACAAAGTCGAATAACCTCGACGTATGATCGATGGAGCACGTCGTCACGAGTCTCGCGATGCCGAAACTGGATAAACGGATAAACATCATGCGTACGCTTCCCAACAAAAGCTTCGTAAGCAAGCACGTAATGACACCGTGACGCGTTCTCCAATGTAGATGATGCGTATGTCCCTTGGCCATATCCGGACACGAGGTGGCCTTGGCAAGGCACATTCAAACCTACCGCAGCTCAATATCATCGCTGGGTGTCGTACTAGCGTCCTTTTCCTTTAGACGCCCTTCCTTGAGCCCCGTCTTTGTCTCAACATGGTCCTTGCTCATGACGTTCTTCTTGATGAACAGGCACGACACGACACCCACCGCGGCAAGCGCCGTGTACAGACACCACACATGCTGCAGGCTGGTTGAGAACGCATCCTGCACCACCCTTCGCTGATGCAAGTCTTCGATGTGTCCGACTAGTAGCACATTTGCGGCGGCATCTTCACCGCCCAGCGCGTCCGTGATGTTTTTCGGCAGCCCGGAAGCAACTAGCTTGCCCTGCTGCGAGCCCATGCCCGTCTGGAAGAGCACGCCGCCAATGACGATGGATGCCGAGGTGGCGAGGTTTCGAATGAAGCCAAAGGTGGCTGTTGCGGCGGCCGTCTCATCTGGCAACACACCAGTTTGTAGGGCTAGCAAGGGCGCGAAGAAGAGCATACCCGTGCCCAGGCCGGCGACAATCTGGTAACCAATGATCTTTGCTGTTGATGTAGCGGTGGCGAAGCTGATACATAGGCCCACGCCTAAGAGGACAAGCAAGCATCCAATCCAGATGATTTCCAAGTAGCGGCCGGTTTTATGGATGACGAATCCTACGAGAAAGCTCATGATCGATTCGGTTACGATCAGCGGCAGACTCCAAATACCGGATTGCAAGGGAGATGCGAGCCGGGTAGATTGAAAATACAGTGGAAGATACCATTCCATGCCGATAACCACCTGCTAAAGATCAGAGACGGATCGCTTTAAAGGGTAGACGGGAAACTTACAGCGCCGTGGCAGAACGTCACCATGAATGCAGCGGCGTTGGACGCTGGCCAGAAGATAGACAAGGGCATAAGCGGAATCTTGGCCAGGCGCTTCTCGCCATAGATGAAGATGGGGACAAGAACAAAGCCAAAAACCAGGAGGCAGATAACCTGGCTGGAGCTCCAAGCAAAAACGACGCCACCAAAGTTGAGACCGAGCAGCAGCATCAGCGACAGACCGACAATGGTGATGCTGCCAAACCAATCAATGCACTTCAATCCCGCCGACACCGGCGTCTTTGGGTCGTGCAGATTGAGGCAGAGGAAGAGCGTGATAAAGGCCACGCCGGAAATGGGCAGGTTGATCCAGAAAATCCAGCGCCAGGAGAGGGCTTCAGTGAGCGAACCACCCAGGATAGGACCAACGGCTGCGGCAAGGATCCAGACGATTTCCAAAAGACCGAGGAACAAGCTTCGTCGCCTACAATATGTTAGCCACCGCCTGCAATTGTGAGATCCCTTTGTGTCATTGACACGACATACCTGACGCTAAAGAGATCGGATACACAGATGGTCACCATCTGCATTAGCCCACCAGCTGCCGTACCCTGAATGGCCCGACCGGCAATCAACATGGTCATGTTGACAGCCTTGGCGCAAATGATGGAACTGACAAAGAATACCGCCGTGGCTGCCAGCAAAATGGGCTTCCGGCCCCAGATATCCGACAAATTTGCCCAGATGTTGGACGCGGCGGCATTACCGAGAAGAAAAGCTCCTCCAATCCATACGTAGCCGGCTGCCGACTGCAGGTCTGACGAGATTGTGGGCAGCACAGTTGCGACAATGGTCGTGTCTAGGGCTGCCGTGAAGAGGGCAAGCTGTCGCGTGTGCAGAAATGGTTAGCCACCGGCCATGTCCGGCTATGCTTGTAGGCGAAGGAGAAACAGGTACATACAGCCAGTGAGATGATAATGGCAACCAATCGCACCGTTCCTCTTTGCGGCGCATCGCCCACCTCGGAGGCCTCGTGCACGCTCTGCGTCTGAGACTCTTGTAGCGCATGTACGCCGGTTGGATGAACCTGCGAGGTGACAACCCGGAGTGCGGCGGCATTGGCCTGCGCCAGCCGCTCCGACTCGGTGAGCGGCTGCCAAGGCGTCTCGTGCTTATCCATTGGGAAACGAAGGCGTATAAAGCCTTAGAAAAGAATTGGTATATCGGCGTCTGCAAATATTTCCCGTGTCGTACTCTACATTGTGCATGTCATGGGGAGCCAAGAAGAAAAAAACCAGATGGGTCACTGTCGTCCTATAACGCGGAAAAAGCGGTGCCCAATCGATGCGGGTCGTCTAATAAACCCGGTACATAGGGCGCGCGCGGAGGCCGATGGAGACAAGGCCCGGAGACTAGTCATCTCGCCGAGCCTTGCCCCATATGTTGGTAGTGTCGCTGGCGGAGCATCATTCTGGGCCTAGTGTTGGAGGGCGACGTCAGGCTAGAGATAGTGTTACTCGCTGTATCGGTATGCGAGTTTGGGGAAATCGGCCTGGGCCAGTTGCAGAGTCCTGATATGCGATTCGTTAGAGAAGCCCACTAGCTGTATAAGCATATCACACAGTGATATCATGAATGTCATGTACTTCGGCCAGAACCCAGGCCATGACCAGCCGAGAGCCGAGAGCCGAGTTGCATTCGGGTTGCTACTTGCTACGACATGGCGCACTAACTGAAGTGCACCATGGAAAAGAGAGGACATTGCTATAAATGGCTTCAAAATGGGTCCGAGTTTAATTGTTTCTGAACCGCTGTCAACATAACATCTCTACCCAGTTGCATATATGGACGTATCAAGGTAGATTCCTGGTGCCACATCTAATAACTTGTGAATCGTGCCAAGCGCTTGGCATATCTAAAAATAAAAGAATAGAGTATACTATGCTTCTGTCTGGCCAATACCCATCGGAATATACTGTAAGGATTTATAACAGTCACAAATTTAATCCATCAAATGCCAGCTAGAGAAAGCCGCCTCAAGACTCGAGACTTGAATTGGCCATGTTGCCCCCTAATACAGCACCCTGTGTCTCAACGATGGCCATAAGTCAACAAATACAAATTGCAACCGAATTATTGACTTAGTCTTTATCGCGATACACGGTTGCATTGAGATGCAGCTGCCAAACTCAGATGCGACTGTGGGGTAGGAAACGGATTGCAGGTGCGGCTGAAGTCTGGTGGAGTCGAAACATCAACGAGGCCTCCATTTAGCTGTGAAGCCCATGTCGTGCAGCAGAAGCTATTGACATGGGTGATATTGACAGGGGGTGGCGTGCTTTAGCGGTCTGCATGAGGGCATAAAAATACTAAAAGCCCTGAAGTCCTGGGCACTCCCGCAGATTGTCTCATCGTAGTCGCCACCCGCCCGAGCTACTGTGCCGTTGAGTGAAGTGTCTAAGTATGTATCGCGGGCCACAATTGTCTTCCACCACCGCGGGAGACCGTGACTGCCCGGGCTGCCGTCCCCGATTC
Organism: Lecanicillium sp. MT-2017a; assembly: GCA_003056585.1. Lineage (NCBI taxonomy): Eukaryota > Fungi > Ascomycota > Sordariomycetes > Hypocreales > Cordycipitaceae > Lecanicillium > Lecanicillium sp. MT-2017a. The sequence continues at coordinate 13,025 of PXYN01000191.1, read as the reverse complement.
CAAGCTGCATGGCTATCATGGTATGGGCTCTGCTCAGCGGCGAAGGAAGAGTGTCCGTATTGCGTGTTGCTACTTCAAGGCATTTTGAGCTTGGCTCCTCAAGTAGAAGCCACGCATGGGAGCGATGCCCGTATTCGGTTCTATACGGGTAACAGCATGGTCCTTTATAACGACCCGAATGGATCATTCAAGGGTCGGAGGGACATACCCGAGTTGGAGTTCGAGATTGACTACTTCCATGCCAGTGTAGCGACCTCGCGGCCCGGCGAACATCTGGCCACCAAGACCACTTCATCGCAAGAGAGCCTCATGAGGGCGTGGGGTTGGATTCAGAACTGTTTGACGAACCACGTGCTTTGTGGAAAGGATGAGGCACGTCAACTACCTACAAGGATACTTGACCTGGGTGACGTTGACGACGAAGATGACGGCGAAGAGGATGATGAGCCACTCCTGGCGAACCTGATGGAGACTTCAGAAGGCGACCTAGGAAAGTATGTGGCATTGTCGCACAGCTGGGGAAACGAGCAACCCTTGAAAACTACAACGGATAACTTGGCAGATCATAAAGAGCCAGGGATCCTTGTTTCTAGCCTGCCACGTACATTTCGAGACGCGATACAGATCACGCGGCGACTGGGCCTGCGATATCTGTGGATTGACTCGCTCTGCATTATTCAAGATTCGGTTGATGACTGGCAGATAGAGTCAAGCAAAATGGCTCAAGTCTATCGCAATTCGTGGGTGACGGTGGCAGCCACGAACTCGACATCTACTACCAGCGGCTGCTTCAACACCCAGCGGGCCGTTACCGTCCAGGCAGAAAACGCCAACGACGAGACGCTCAACGTTTTATTCCCCGCAGCAAGCGATCTGCGCCGCAATCTACGGCTGACGCTTCGATTTTGTCGCAAGCATCCCGACTTTGGCCTATACGCGAGACCCAGGGCGAATGTCGATTTTCCTCTCCTCAGTCGTGGCTGGGCATACCAGGAGCGCCTACTTGCGCCAAGGGTACTGCATTTCGGCAGGCATGAGCTTCTGTGGGAGTGTATGCAAGACCTGGACTGTGAATGTGGCCAAATGAAGTGGTCCAACGCACAGAATATGGGCAGCTACATGAACCGGAACACGACCGGCGAGCTGCCCCCCAAAATCGCCCACTATGCTGCGCTGCATGTAGGCGCCAGTACCAACAACAGCAGCGCCAATAACGACAACAGCAGCGCCAATAACGACAACAGCAGCGCCATCAGTAAAACGCCGCAAGATAATAGTGGCGAGCAGCAGAATGGAGAGGACTGGGCAAAGTTTAAGCGGAATCAAAAGCTCCTGGCGCGCTGGGAAGAAATGATTGTCGAGTACTCGGGCCGCTCACTAACGTACGGCACGGATAGGCTGCCTGCATTTTCGGGTGTCGCTTCAGAAATGGTTGAAACACTTGGATTTGAGTACATGGCGGGCCTATGGCAAGAGATGCTGCCGATTGGTCTACTATGGGTGAGGAGCAACAACACGGAGCTGGCTACCGCGCGGCGTGATCCTTGGCCGGCGCCGTCGTGGTCGTGGGCATCCATTGACGCACCAGTAGAGTTTCTGGTAAAGGGTCATGCGCGTTATAAAAAGCGGAAAAAGCAAAACATGTTTTGCTCACTACAAGAGGTTCATTGCGTGCCCGCAGGTAAAGACCCGCGTGGACAAGTCGTCCTGAAGCAGTCGTACATTATTCTGTCTGCCCAGCTCAAGACGGTAGAGCTCTGGTTCACACGCGGCCAATTCATGGATGGCCGTCCATCCCGTGCCTCTGTAGCAATAAGCAAAGGCAAAAAAGGCCCGTCGGTCGCATTCGATGGCTCATTTATGGTGCGCGGTAGCAAGGCAGAGCCATCTACCTTTACTCCAGACATTCAAATATGCGACGCCGAAGGCAATTGGAATTGGGGCGAAAATGACGAGATATACTGCGCAAGGATGCTGAAGACAGAAGACCTTTACGCCTGGCTTATTTTGCGCCCCGTGCCTGGCGAGCCAGATGTGTTTGAGCGCATCGGGGCAATTTGCGATACAGAAGCGAACTGGAAGTGCGAGGGTGGCGCTCGCCTCATTAAAATTATTTAGTGCTTTTCTGGCAGCGATATGAGAGGACGTACTCCACCGATTTCATTTCCGCACCAGATATCAAAGCTTGAAATGCAATATTTTGGATGACGCCATAGTTGCGTAGACGATATAATTGCACCCAGTTCCTGAATGACACAATGTTGCTGCACTTCAGCCTATATATATATACATGCATAGTAGCACACCACTCACAAAAGTAGCTATATACTGTTAAATATTCCACATGTACCACTTCCTCAAGCTAACCGTTGAACAGACAATATCGATGACGGCCACAGATGCATGAACTTGCGTCGAGACGATGGCCTAGAACGAGTAAACAGGCTCCACTACAGCATTAGCCTATCTATAACCTTACGATTGCGGCGGGGTTTCGCTTTTCAACGGTTTCCTTGGCGTAGGACAACGTGCGCCGGCTGTGGGTACCTGGCTCTGCCATGGTTCTTAACCTGCAGAGACCCCAAGATGATACGAAACCTTCTTCTGGACTTTCCAACTTGCACAATCAAAATTGCTCTTCAACTCTAGCTTTCTATCCCTAGCCTTCACCATGGCGTCGAATGAGCCCACCCCCGAAAATATGACGATGCTGCAGGGCTTCGAGTGGTATGTCCCAGCAGACCAGAAGCATTGGAAGCGCCTGAAGGGCGAAATCCCGCAGCTGAAAGCATGGGGCATCGACAATATATGGATTCCACCAGCGTAAGCTTTTGATTGCAAATTGTTGGGCAAGGGTCTAACTATATGTCTAGCTGCAAAGCATCGAGCACAAACGGCAATGGCTACGATATTTATGATCTGTAAGCTTCGCCCGAATTATTCATGGCGCAACTACTGACGCCACTGCCAGATACGACCTGGGCGAATTTGACCAAAAGGGATCAGTTGCAACGAAATGGGGCACCAAAGAGGAGCTTTTAGAGCTTTGCAACGGAGCCAAGGAAATGGGCGTGGGCATCTACTGGGACGCCGTCTTGAATCACCGAATGGCCGCCGATCACAGGGAGAAGTTTCAAGCCGTCGAAGTTGATCCTGATGACAGGACCAAGACGATTAGCGATCAGTACGAAATTGAAGCTTGGGTGGGCTACGACTTTCCTGGCCGAAAAGACAAATACAGCAAGCAGAAGTATCACTGGTATCATTTCAGCGGAGTGGATTACAACGCAGAAAATAAGAAGAAGGCCATTTATAAGGTAGCAGGAGACAAGTCTGAAGGCTGGGCTGAGGTGCCCGATGTTGATGACGAAAAGGGCAACTTGTTAGTCCGCTCTCCATAATGACCTTATTTTTACCAGGCTGACAAATACTTCTCAGCGACTTTCTCATGGGATCAGACTTGGACTACTCGCACCCTGAAGTCGAGGCCGACGTCTTGAACTGGGGGTTGTGGATTGCCGACATGGTCCCGCTGAAGGGCATGCGCTTTGACGCAATCAAGCACTTCAGCGCAGAGTTTCTCCAAAAATTTGTCAACCAGATGGACGAAAAATATGGCAAAGGCTGGTTCTTTGTCGGCGAGTTCTGGAAAGACAGCCTCGAGGATATGACCAACTACCTGGAGGGCATGGATAGACAGTTTTCCCTGTTTGATGCGCCGCTTGTACACAATTTTAGCGCGATCAGTGAGACAGAAGAAGCGGATATGCGACAAGTGTTTGACGGGACCCTGGTGCAGTCTCAACCCATCAATGCTGTGGTAAGCCGCACCAAGGAAAATTATTCCGCTCCAATGTATGACGACTGCTAACAGTGCAGACACTTGTTATGAATCATGACACTCAGCCTTATCAGGACCTAGAGGCGCCCATTGCAGACTGGTTCAAGCCCCTGGCGTATGCACTAATTCTTCTCCGCGAGGAAGGGTACCCATGTGTGTGGTACGGTGACCTCTACGGCATCAAGGGGGAGCACGAGTTTCCACCCTCTTGCAACGGCGCGCTTCCGAAGATGATGCTGGCACGTAAGCTGTATGCATACGGTCGCCAAGCAGATTACTTTGACAGCCCGAATTGTCTCGGATGGGTGCGCTATGGAACCCATGACCGCCCCGCCGGAATGGCCGTTGTCCTCAGCAATGCCGGCGAGGATAGCAAGCGCATGCATGTCGGCGAAATGCACGCCGGGGAGAAATGGGCTGACATCCTGGGCTGGTCCGCCAATGAAGTCGTTATTGAAGACGATGGCTTTGGCACGTTTAATTGCGACAAGTGCAGTGTCAGCATTTGGGTGAGAAGTGACGCTGATCGACGAAATGACTTTACTCAGACATTGTAAGTAAAGTCACATCACTGCCGTGATATTTTGGATTGGCATTTTAACAAAATCGCTAATCTTTCGCGCGTACAGCAACAGCAACATATACGCTGAATAGCGATCTCGTGGTGGACTCACACTACTTATGCCTTGCGGCGGACGGCTTATATCACCTTAGAAAGAGGTGAACCTTCACAACACTACAAATAAATATTTAGTCAGAGATTTTGCTTTAAAGACATACCTTTACTACCGACTCTAGCCTTGCTAACACTATAAGTAAGACTATTAGTTAGAGACTGAAGGACCTCTCCGGTCGCGACGGGCTGACTCCCAAGGTTCACCGAGAGCGCGCTGCAGTTGGAAACATATGTTACTTCAGGGCACCGCAAGACATTATATGCATTTTCAGCAGGGCTATCGGTGTCACTAAGCATGTTGTAAATAGGTGCCCTGTGATTATTATTGTCGGTCTTGTCGTTAATCCATCGACCTACACGAACTCTCCAGTGGTCTGATTGGTCGACTGCCGAAACGGCACAATAACAATGCGACGGAGCTGTCTCCGGCCCACCATTCTCACGCCTGGGAGGCCTACGTTTTGCCCGTGACCAGATAAATGTGTGTGTGTGTCTGGTCAATGAGAATGCGGCTACCCCTCATTTCCAAGCCTGTTCTCGTTCGGTTGATCAAGTCACCACCAGAACGGCCGGCGCCCAATGGAGATAACATTTCAAGGGAGCGCCCAAAGTTTTACTCTGCGGATGCCTGGCAACTAAGCCCTTTCTGTACCTCTCGCTCCTTCGAGGCGTGGGCAGCTCGGCCCTGGAGGCTCTTTCAGGGCCAAATCTATCTTTCTCTTTCTTCCATAGTAGCCCCTCGCCAGGCAAAGGAAGCTGAAAACATGGACCGACAGTACGTAAAACTTCGCCCAGCTGCGACCGCACCCAATCACGAACCCGACTCCGCGGGCATGTTCGAACCGGCCGAGATTACGAAGCGACGCACTAATGTGCTTGTGGCGTGCAATACCTGTCGAAAAAAGAGGGTGCGGGTATGTATCTGGCTGCTTTTGATAAGCCCATTTACTTATTTCAGCAACTTTATGGGTAGTTTGCGAACGATGTATTTAATGACTAACATCATTCGATAGTGCGATGGTTTACGACCGACATGCTCGAACTGCTTGGGGGAAAGTGCTAGTTGTTCGTACAGAGACGACGCCGAAGCCGATCTATTACCTCAGTCGAAAAAGCTCGTTGTCGAGATAATACAAATTCTAAACAATGTCTCAGGACCCCACGCCATCAAAATTCTTTCGTCTTTGAAGTCGGAGAAAAACGCGGCTGTTATACTATCAATACTCCGACACGAAGTGGAATCCACGGACGCCGTGAGCACAGTTCCTCCAGTCTTCGCCGGCGCATCTAGTCCATTGCAATTCGAGGTACAGAATCGTACGGCCTACCCAAAGCTGCCACCGGAAGAAAACAAACGGCACTTTGGTGATTTTGACTCGTTCTCGTAAGTGGACTACGCCTAGACATAAAAGAGAAAAGTCACCCGTGACTGAAGCTCGAATTGTGCAGGAGAAGCACTCTCGATGCCGACAAGGTTCTGCTGGAACCAAGCATCAGGCCTACATCCCCCAAAACTTTGTTACTCGAGAAGAGACGGTCGGTGAACTATGACACTGAAGTCCCTGTCATGGAGCTTTGCGATGCCCGACTCCAACAACTGAATATTAAATTTTGGACCAGTGTCCAGATTGACAATGAAATGGCTGCCAGGTGCATTTCCTTATATTTGGAGACTGACCATCCGCTTTTGGGTCCTTTTGATCCGCAACTATTTATCTCTCATCTAGTGTCAGGAGTAGTCGGTGATGGCGCATACTGCACGACGCTGCTGGTGAATGCGCTCTTGTATTGGGCTTGTGTACGTCTGTCTTGTTACGTATCTAAAAAGCATATTCACTGACCAATACTGATACGCAGCAAATGTATGGTTATATAAACCCCGATGCCGAAGAACGAGCATTAGATTTCTGCACTGAAGCAGAGCGGCTCTTGGACACAGAGCGCATACAAGGACGGGATTCTATTACAACAATTGCTGCGATCGAGTTTATATGCCTCGGTTACCTGGGCCAGGGAAGGGACGACGCTATCTTGCAGTACATTTCTGAGGCTTCACAAATGGGTATCCGTATGGGCTTGTTTGGCGTTGGGGATGGTACTGTAAGTGAAGTATGCGAAGAGGCTGCGCCTGTCGACGAACCTTCGAGGGCGCGGAGCTACACTGCATGGGGGGTTTTTAATTGGATTACGTGAGGAGCCCAATATTAAAAGAAGGAGGGAATTCAGTTTGCATGCTAACTCGCTCTTTTTGGTAGGCTCATGTCCCTATTTTACCGTCAACCTGGTTTATTTTGTCCGAGGCACCCGCCGCAATTAACAATTCCCGACTTGGAAGTTTCCACTGCGCCGGCTTATATGGGCAGCACGTTTCCGCACATTTGCCGTTTCTGGCGCATAGTGCACGAAGTCAGCCTTGTGTACCAAACTGATGGACAACAGTATTGGGGCTCCAGAGGCAGCCTTTCATTTGCCGAGTACAAATTTCGAGAGCTTCTTGCGTGGAGTAACACCCTTCCCCCTCAGCTCGTGCCAGCGCAGCGCAATCCACACCACGTGCAAGTCTTACAGTAAGCTATGGGCACTGCTGGCATTGTTTCCAGCTCTATACTGATCGCTGATGTTATTTATAGCCTTTGGTTTCATGCAATTGTACTCGACATCTTTCGTCCTTTTACTCAAACGGCCCTGCAAAAGTGTCAGTTGAGAACATTCTCTGGCAAGCCCGCCACAGCAGATGACGTGTGCTCTGCGTCCGTTCAGCGATTAAAAACTCTTATTATCGAATATCGCGAACGCTATCAGGCGTCAAAATACACACTGCTATGGCAAACAGCACTAGTCTACGTCATTAATGCAGTACTTCATAGTACCACAGACACAGACTGGTATACCGACCTGTTGCTCTGCATCTACGCCTACAAGAGCCTTAGCCGCTCATGGCGCGTCGCGTCATGCATATCTAAGGGCCTTTTGTCGCTTGCTTTGCAAAAGAGCGATTTATCGAGTCAGTCTGCGGTGAAAATCCTGCACGATCTCCGTCGTGGTGCCCTAGATGGAATATCGGGCGAGACGCGGGCATTGTTCATGGCGGATCTAGATCTTGCTCTGTCCGATCCACACTCCGCTTCAATGGAGCATCTTGCCATGGAATTCGAGAATAATGCATTAATGAAGGATTACACAACGGTTTTTGAAGAAGATATGAGAAATTAGTCATTCTACACTAATACTAGGTCAAAGACTTCATAGAATTGGTAGTGAATGACAGGGTACTAAGTACGAAGAACTTCACCATCTGCCCAGTATTTCGTATCACTAGGGTACATCCCGTGGCCGTGTTACGTGCGCACATGCGCAGGACTTTTCCTCCCGAAACTTCCAGATCCAACAAACGCTATGGTTCGGGCAATTGCTCTGCCTGCAGCCTAGTGCACAAGACCTATTGAGGCAGATGACATCTTAAGGGGAATCCACAGAAAGCTTGGTCCATCTCAAGACAAGAGCGCTGAGTTGAACACCGACATTATTAGAATTTTCTTTGTCTTCTCCTGAGAGCAACAGCCGTATCTCATCTCGGTGAGGAAGGGAGAAGCTGATCGGGAGGTCTTGCTTGATTTCCTCGTCGTCTAAGTCTTGGAAGCATGACCGCGCTTGACGCGGAATCTCTTTTTCCAACCCCTGTACGGTCGCCTGAATGCCCTTGAGCAGTGCCTTTACCAAAGGTGTAACAGCTAGACAAGCGCGCAGCTTAGCACATTGTTGTGTAAATAGATTGTGCAGGGCACTGTCTTCGAGAAAGGCGGCAAGGATAGACAGAGACACAAATAGCCCTCGTCCAATCAATGGAACCGGGGACAACTGCTTCAAATAGCGTTCAACAGTCGTGCTGTCCGATTGACAATAATTTACGCAAAGTTCTTTCACGCTGACCATCTCCCCGGGTAGCCGAACTGTAGGCGGTAAAAATTGCAAGATGCTGTAAGCAGTTTCGCTTATATGCATGCTGTTGGGGTAATCGCTTCATTTTAGCCTCAGGTACGCTAGAAACACTCAGTGACTTAATTGCCACAGCCATGATAAATATAAATACTCACTGCAGGTAGCAATTGTGGACTGTGAAACTCTTCTCCACTTGCAAGTTCTCTGGCAACGACGTACGCCAGCTCTTTAATCTCATGTAGAGTCCGGCTCGTCGTGATAAGTTTTCGTCGTCGTCTAAGGGGGCCGAGGAGGCGCAATTAAATTGCATAATATCGTAGAATAGCTCCGACAGCGTGCAAAGGGCATGGAATAAGCCAGGTGATTCAGTATAAAGCAGATTACTCGGCAAGGCCTCAGATAATGTCTCTTCATAATCTGTACGTTCATCGAATAAGTTGGCTATCGATGGTCGGGGAAGTAAAGACGGCTCGGAGTAAAAGTATGCCATTCGACTAGCATTAGATGGTCAGTGAGAAACCTTTATAGAAAAAAGCTTATATACTTACCCTTCAAAGCAGAAGAAGCCCCAGAGAACTTTGGAAAGAATTTTCTTGGTCCGAAGTTCCTCGGGCACCTCATTGTCCAGCCTTGAGAATTTTTCTTCAAGGTTTTGACGTCTCAGCATCTCGTAAGCGGTATAGCGATACATCAATCCAACCCGGTCCCTTCCGAGCAGCGCGGATGTAAGATATATTAGGCACAACGCCTGAATCGTGGGCAATGTCTCGACAGCGCCCTCAAGGTCGAACAATTTCTTACACTCATTCAAGTACCTCTCAACCATCGGCTGACCGATAATAGTGCCCATTTTTCTGGTTGTCTGGGATGTCAACTGAACTTTTTGTAAGCTTCACTGAGCTCCACAAAGAGTTTTATTGGTCAAATATGTGCTCGGTTGCTTACACATTTCAGTGCGCATATTGCGTTTACAAGGAGCGGTGAGCAATACCTTGCCTCGTAGAGAGATTGTGATCTCATGTCCTTGAGGAAGGCACTTCGATGGATGAATGGTACGAGATATCCGTGATCATTTGCAAAGAACGCAGATACCAGTTCCGACACTACGCCGTCTCCAGCAATTACGGTCCATGGTCGAGCAGGAACCGTGATGTCGCTGTTTTTCAGCGATTCAGCCTCGAGCCTGTCTAGTCGCTCGTCGGAGTAAGTTCCTGGAATGGGTTGCAGGAGTAGGTCGGCTTCCTTGATAAAGCCGAGAACTGCGATTGGGTCGTTCGTGGTTCTAATACGGTTAAAAATTTCGAATGCGTCTTGCTGAGGCCGGCTGTGAATTAGCGAAAAAAGTTCTCTGAGCTGAGCGTTCTCCTCGCTTGACGCCTCGTGCTTTCTTTTTAAGGCATTCGTGCGCGTCTCCCCAAGCGCAGTCTCGTAGCTGCACTCGATGCGATCACGAAGGCAAGGCTGACAGGCAGGCCTTTGACCACCACACTGAGCGAGCTTATTAGATTTTGAAAAGAGTTACAGATGGGCAATAAAAACCTTTAATCTTCTCTTTCGGCATGAATCACAGGCAACATAGGTCATAACACGGTAGCGCTTAGGCGTGAGCTCTTTGTGGGTTGTAGCACTCGACTCCGGCGGTAGCCGTTCGGACGGCAGCAACGTGCGCAAACGGCGAGTCTTTTCCATTGTAGCGCACGGCAAGCTCGTAATAAAGCTTAAAGGGTGCAAGCAAGTCCAAGGAAACGATTTAGTTTCTGTCCAGAGGAGGACAGCGAAGAAGGGGCTACAAGATTGTCATTAACATCAAACGGCCGCTGGTGGCACTTGAATGTGAGACGCCAACATTTGGCTAAACCTGGGGCGGAAGATGACTTGCTTAGCATCACATGATCATCTTGAAAGCTATATATAGGACTGAGTCTAAAGGTGACTGGATACTATTATCTACAAAATATCTAAAATATAAATACATACTAAGAAAATAATATAAGATTAAAAATACGCCGCTTTTACTATATAATACATGCTTTTTCCTTTTAAAACTATTTTTAATAAACCAACGATGATGGCCCGGCAGGCTATGCACCGCTGCCGACTAGCGCAATGTGCGCTTGCCCGTGCCTGCCCCCGCGCGTGAATCTAAGAGTATAAATGTTATTTATATTATATCAGAAAGAAATGAACAATAGGTAATAAAAGGATATGACTTAATGGGGCTACCGTATATACTAGCTGACGATATCGAAGTAGACAACGGAAGTGCCGACAGCAACATGTTTATTACCAGCAATAGGCGTGGACACTAACACGTAGACGAGATGTGCGACATCGGAACATTCGGGTCTGTCTAGCCGGGCTTTCGCCCTAGTGGCACAGTGTAATTGTCATACAGTCACCTGTGAGAATATGTGTTTCGCAATGTGTAGCTTTGTATTGATGCTCTTCCAAATCACGACTCTCCCATCGGACACTCATTCTCCCCTGCGGTGATCCAGCAGTACCCCATGCCTCTACCATTTCTGTGCATCACTCAGCGCATTCACCGATTGCCACCTCCCGGCCAGCGAGGAAACCTCCTGGCTCTCCTAGGAGACGGAGGAGAGCAGATACACGGACGGTTCATACCACCGAGACCGTTGCACACGCTGCACGGCACCCATCCATGTGCATGGCAATTGGGGCACAGAAAACGACCTTCCCGGTGTTTGGTGCCGTTGCAAAACGTGCATTCTTCATTCTCGGGACAGAGCTTGCAATCAAGCATCCTTATGATGTAAAAGTTCCCCTCGCAGCGCGGGCACTGGACCTTGCCTCCACCTGCACATGCCTCGCACCTTGCCGGGGCGATACCCGAGCCCATACAGTGAGGGCAGGCAGTCATGTTATTTATTCCGACAGGAAAGTCGTTCTCTGATAATCAAGCCCTAGCGTCTTTTTCGTATTATGGTTTGCTTTAGCCAAGAACCAGGTAGCGAACAGCGCAGTTTGGTAGCCAGAGTCAATTGAAGTTGAAACTCACATACGCAACAGGTATGGCGCACACTCTTATATACGTGGTGCCAGTATGCGGGGAATCAAGCAACCAGCGCATCACGGCGTTGGACAGCTTGTTACACATTGTGCGCATGGAATACAAGGTTGCGCAAGGTGGACAGTACACGACTTACCGCCAGTCCCGCAGTCACACAGACATCTATGTAGCAAATAAACTGCCTGACCATCTTCTCGCTTGCTGCTTAGCACCATGACACAAACAAGCACTCCCTATTCGCAGTACAGAAAGCAAGATTCGGCATCTAGCAGTGATACTCCAGACAAAAGCAAGCACTAGACAGAAAGCACCACGTCAAAGAATACACCGGAGTCAGGAATAAATAGGCATCCATCCATTCAACATAAGAGGTTTCTAAACCACCCCACCGCCAACTACAAATAGAAAAAACTTCCATCTAGTGACCCATTACAGCAGGTCCATGGCCATAGCTCTACCTACAACGGCAAGCTGTCCGTACAAAACCACAACCTAGGCATCCGTCGCACTCAACCCATCCGCTCCAAATGCAAAAGGTACATAGTGTAGTAACCTCTATATAGTGCTTGCCGTAACAGTGACCACATTGGCGGTCTAGGGGACAGAGAAAACATGGTGCAAGTCTTGTGAGGAAGGAAGTACCTCGACATACACGGCAGGGTAAAAAGCCGTTGCTGCATTTTTCGCATCGGACAAGGGGGAATTCATGCACGCAAGTGCTCAAGTGAGGCATGGTTACAGCGTTATAGTGTAAAATGAGTTTTGAAGAGTAGACGAAGAAGGGTCTGAATGACGTCGTATAGCTGATGTGATCGACGCCGCTGTGTCCCTTCACAAACAGGTCAAGTTATAGACGGGCGAGTATCTCTTTTTGAACCTGACCATACGTTCTATATGTGTAGTAGCTTATATGTAGTGAGTAACACACTCAAGAGTCGGAGCCTGAAACGCAGCCCAATACAGACAGTGATGCGAAGCGATGCACTCTTCGGTCTTCACGGATTCACATGCGAGGTTCCGCCCTGTTGTATCACCAGGCCCATTAGTTTGTATATGCAAGTAAGGGGCTCGTCCAAGTATTAACCACTCAAGAAAATCGTGACTGAAAGACTTTGTTAAGAAGGGACGTGTTATTCAGCACTGCACTGAACAGAACAGTGCAGTTCCCAGCTACATAACCCAACATCGCTTAGCTATATGCAAATGTATCCAAACAGCCACCCATACGATTCATCTATCCGGGTATCGAAATTCCACCATCTACCCACCAAGACGCTATGTAAAAAGACAAGAAAAAAAGCCCAGCCCAGAAGAAAACTAATCTGCAACTGGACCCAGCACGACTATATATATATGTATGTTTGTGAATAGAAAAAACTCCTCTTTCCATGCCCTTCATTATCGCCACCTCCTCATAAAAACGTGGTATTCGTCAGCATGAGCCAAGTCATTACATATTATCCTCCTCTTGTGATGTTGCGGGTTTTCGCTTGGTATATCGACACAGAGCTGTTTCTTACTCTGCGGTTTCCGCC
>PXYN01000189.1:0-92279 GCA_003056585.1 Lecanicillium sp. MT-2017a | reverse complement strand
ATTCTCATGAAAAGTAACACAAACTACCCCCCTTCACACCCCCCTCTATCCTAAAACAAGTAAAATTGTCAATTATTAAATTTTGTCTTCATCTTTTTTTTTTTTTGTGGTGTGTGTGTGTGTGGTTTGTCTGTGTGTTTGCGTTGTTGTGTGTGTGTTGTTGGTTGGTGGTCTAGTTGTTTGTTGTTGGTTGTGTTTTTTCTCTTTCTTTTTTTTTTTTTTTTTTTTTTGTTTTTTTTTTTTTTTTTTTTTTTTTTTTTTTTTTTTTTTTTTTTTTTTTTTTTTTTTTTTTTTGTCTTTTTTTTTGCTTTTCTTTTTGTTTTGGCCTCTCCGCATTACAATAGTATATCTTTGGACAAGTTGATAACTGAATCCCGTCTAACAAACATCAGACGCCATGAAACGAGCCAGACCACCGCCAAAGATCAATGTCCTCTGAGGATTGACGGCTCACGATCGCGAACACTGCGAAATGTGCAACCTGCGTCGCAGGCAGATGATTCCATCGACGCGGAACCGACGCAGATTACAACTCAGATGAGGCGATGGAGGCCGATTTGATGGCCAGGTAGCATTGGCATCATTCGACAGTCGACGTTGGCGACCAGGCCGCCACCACTTACACCTACTCGTACTCACCCGCTGCGCCGGCTACTCCTCTGGTAGGTCCATGGCCTCTCGCGGATGCTACTGAACATTTTATCGGAGGATCTAGCCCACAGAGTCCCATTCCTGCATGTGCATCACTGCAAGGGTGGCTGAGATATAACTCGCTGCAGCAATATACACTAGATATGCGGCCACCAGAAAAGCGCCATACACCCTCAAAGGGCAGCGTCAAGACCAGCCAGCAAATATCGAAAGGCGGTAGAACATTCGCTGCGATATGACAAGCGAAACTCTATCGATGGCGCCGAATTCTCCTGACCTTGGCTGCCTCCCGACTGCGGCTGCTCATGTTCTACGCCACGCATCCACAAAGTATTGAGAACTCGCTGATCGGAAAATGGCTGATGATTGTCGCCCATGAGCTGAGGCGGGCTTGACTCTTGGCTTCATGGCTGCTAGTCGCACATGCCGACGATAGCCAGACAACGCGCTACTACGCGAGGTGACAAGCTTGAGGCCGCCAGCGTGGAACTATCAAGCCGTGTAAAAGGCCAAGGATTTTAACGTGCATAGACCCCGCACCCACTGCTGGTTTCCGCCACAAAATGACCGACTAGTCTCGGCATATGTGCATCGGTGAACCGGGCTGAGCTATTCATTACTTCTTTTGGCTTGTCGAGCAAGCCACACCACAACAGCCAACATTTGCCACCACCACCAACGTAATGTGCGAAACACTCAGCACGCTAGAATGCCAGCAATTGTTCTGGAAAGTTGTGTCGGGCTATTCATGGCCCCATTGTGTCCAAGATGAATTAGCACATCGCTGGGTTGTTCCGTCTGGAAATCTGCAATCAAGAGAGACTTTATAAACCTTTCCATCGCTATCGGGAATCAGCTTACCCATCGACTCGCAGGTCCATAATGCCCCGTTTCTGAAAAGCTGTTAAGTTGCAGTTTTACACTCATCTACCCTTGCTATATTGCTTGAGCTAAGAGCTAAAACATAGATAAGGTGTGAAGATACCTTTCTTCTTGTCTTGCGCATGCTTCTGCGCCACATTCTACGAACACGAGCATGCATGACACGGATGACAACTGCGTAGGCCAAGCTGCGGGCGGCTGCTGCGTCTGGAGAATGGCTCCACTGACCCCAGAAGGACCATTGGCTGATAATGTGCAGGAGACGATTGCCGCCACACGCCGGGCGGCCAGATGCAAGGGAGGGCGAAGACGGCCTGCCACACCCAGTCAAGGAAAACGGGCCGTTTTGCTGGTTTAGAGTTCACCCATGACATTGCTTGAGGGTAACAACAGAGGGGAAAACAGGGCCGCGTAATTTAGAGGCGAATAGACTGATGCAAAACTGGTACTTGGCCTGCGTGTCGCAAGCCAAATCATGGAGATGCGATTCGTCTCAGCCGCAATGCTAAAACGGCGAGGTGTGTGCCACAAGGTTACATCCACACATTCTCTCACAAAGTCCCCCCATAAACCAGTTCGTCAAATGGGCAAATGTACGATCCATCACAAGTCTGGAAGCAGCTTGGCGCATCCCAAAGCCACTTATGCCAACCACACTTTTCATTCGTCACCACCCTGACTGGCGGTCGCTCAACTCCTGCGCTTGACGCCACCTTAAGCCTCTTCATCAAAAGTGGTTTGGCGCTCATCAACCCACCTTCACACCTTGCCTAGTAATAAACACCCCGTGTGTGCGGCACCATATTAGCTACTCGCCTAGCTACGGCATCGTGCCCAGATACAGCCGCTCCACGTCTCGCTCCAGTACTTGACGCAGATGGCGCTTCCACTTACATGGATCCGGGCGGTACCCTGCTAAAAGCCATGCCCTGGGGTTTATAACCCAGACGCGCCCTCCTCATTGCTCGCTGTGTTCATCCATCTTGATTTGCGTGCTCCTCAGCATCTGCTACCGTCTCTGTCCTTCGCTGTTCCTTTGTTTAGTCACATCCCTTGCTTTGCATCCTCAGCAAAGCCGTTGTATTTGCTCATCAGGAAGCAGAAACAACGTACCCACCATGTCGCTTAAGAACGACGCTAACGCTGCCGAGCCCGAAAAGGGCGAAAAGGGCGAATCGCAGCTTTATGGGACCAGCAGCAGCCATGTCATCCCGAAGGAATCCGTCAGGGACGAAAATTTCATGACACGCAATGGCCTTAATATCGAGTCGTTTAAAATGAAATGCTACGGCAAAGGTATCGTCGATCTAGAGAGGCCGATGAAAGCTCGCCATTTGCACATGATTGCTATCGGTGGGTCCATCGGCGCCGGCTTCTTTGTCGGATCTGGTGGCGCTCTTTTCACTGGCGTATGTTGCAGGTCTTCCTTTTACGCTGTCTGCGTGTGATCGGCTGATCCACATTGGCCAACTCCAAACTGATTTACATAAATAACAGGGTCCCGGCTTTTTGCTTATTGACTTCCTCATCATTGGTATTATGATGTTCAATGTCGGTGCGTTGTTGCCTCTTGAGTGCCACAGCATGTACACCATTTGTCCCCGCTGGCTATCGGTGTTGATTGGCTGTTTTCTATCCCTCCAATGCTGACGCTCTCATCTCTCCAGTCTACGCTCTTGGTGAACTCGCTATTCTTTATCCCGTCTCTGGCAGTTTCTACACCTATTCTACCCGCTTTATTGACCCTTCTTGGGGTTTCGCAATGGGTTGGAACTACGTCTTTCAGTGGGCTATTGTTCTACCCTTGGAGCTTACCGTCTGCGCTATTACTATTGAGTACTGGAACGACTCAATTTCGGTTGGCGTCTGGATTGCCGTCTTCCTCGCTGCTATTATTTTGATTAATATATTCGGCGCCTTAGGATACGCTGAGGAGGAGTTTTGGGCGTCTGCATTTAAGCTGTCGGCTGTCGTCATCTTCATGATCATTGCGATGGTCTTGGTATGTGGTGGTGGACCTTCGAGTGGTCGCTATGACGAATACTGGGGTGCCCGGTATTGGTACGACCCGGGAGCCTTTAAGAATGGGTTTAAAGGCTTCTGCTCTGTCTTTGTAACGGCCGCATTCTCTTTTGCGGGAACAGAACTTGTTGGTCTTGCGGCCGCGGAGTCTGACAACCCAGTCAGATCGATGCCGGGTGCTATCAAACAAGTATTTTGGCGTATCACCCTCTTCTATATCCTTGGTCTCTTCTTTGTCGGTCTGCTCATCGATTCCAACGACAATTCGTTGCTCGCCAGCCAGGCTTACGCTGATGTCAAGGCCTCTCCATTTGTTTTGGTGGGCAAATACGCAGGCCTGAAAGGGTTTGATCACTTTATGAACCTTGTTATTCTGGTTTCTGTCTTATCTATTGGCATATCTGGTGTGTATGGAGGCTCTCGAACCCTCACGGCTTTGGCTCAGCAAGGTTACGCCCCTAAAATCTTTACATACATCGACAAGTCGGGCAGGCCACTGCCGTCCGTTCTAACTATTATCGCCTTTGGATTCCTCGGCTTTATCAGTCTTGACGATAGAGGGCCTGATGTTTTTAGTTGGCTTCTGGCCCTCTCAGGTTTATCAGCTCTCTTTACCTGGGGCTCTATCTGCCTAGCTCATATTCGGTTTCGCCGTGCGTGGAAGTACCACGGCCACACCTTGGATGAGATACCGTTCAAGGCAGTTGGTGGAATTTACGGCTCATACCTTGGACTTGGACTTAATATTCTTGTTTTGATCGCTCAGGTATGCTTCACTTCACTTTTTTTCCCCTAATCTTATGACTCGTACGTGTCTTCTAACCGAACATCAGTTTTACACCGCTGTAGCTGCTCCAGTCGGGGAGGAGGGCCTCGGTACAGCAGAGAGTTTCTTTAAGTCATACTTGGCTCTTCCTGTTGTCCTCGCATTCTGGGCTATTGGTTACTTGTGGAAGCGCGCAGGCTGGCTGAGAACAGCCCAGATCGACGTTGACACTGGCCGCCGAGAGCTCGACTGGGATCAGATTCACGCAGACCGAGCGCGTGTGGCCTCGTTTCCGGCATGGAGGCGCGTCCTTCACTTTCTGTTTTAACTGCTCTGCAATTATCGTTTGTTGTCCCTAGCAAAGGATTGACTGGAGCGTCGCAGATGCCCAAATGAATAAGCCTGCTACTACGTACTCTTGCTGCTCAAATACTTATCATTTAAATATTTTATCAGATCCCAACATCCTGAGTGAAATTTTTCAAACAGTCAGCATCCTTTTGCGGAATAAAAGACGCGGGCCACTTGGCCAAGGATACAAACAAGATGGAAAACTTTCGCCACTACGTTGAGTGCGACGTTCAAAGGCGCCCGACCGACGAACGTGTGAATGGGGAGGGATTGAAGTAGACAAGGAGATGTGCGAAAGACACTATCTAGACCGCAGCTTCTTGGTACAGATGCCAGCTTCCAGATAAGTCAGAAATGAACCTGACAAGTGCGTCAGTGTTTCTCACAATCGCTGTTGTACAAGCCAAAAACGACGGTCCTTATACATTCCTCTGTTGTGCGGCCACACAAGCTTTATTCCAGTGTACAATACAAGAAATGCATAAAATATGCACAGCAACAGTAGAGAATAAAAAATAGAAACCAAAAAAAAAAAAAAAGAAAAGCCCCATGTCAGAAGCCATCAAACACACAAATACCCACCAAGACCAAAAAAAACAACTGCTGAAATAGCAACACCTGGTCTCGATCCAGGGCCCTACGGGTTATGAGCCCGTCGCTCTTCCACTGAGCTATGTTGCTTATTTACTCAAGTTATTGGTCACTTGTGTTTCGGAGTGAACCTAATGTGAGCTATAAAGGCTTCTTGGTGTGCGGTTGTGTGACTCATTTCCGTGGTTCAGGTTTTTTTCTCGGTGGGCGTGGTGGGCTGCCGACTCCGCCAGCCCACTGTGTCGGGCGGGCACTTACACGCGAATGGTCCACCCTGGGCACGCGACTTGCAGCTTGCATTGTTTCACGGGTGGTGGCATGGCATCGATGGTTCATTTGGGTGTGGGAGTTTGTGTATGTTTTGTTTTGCAGCACTTTGGTGCGTTTTCTTCATGTATTATCCCCTTTGTGTAAAGAGTTGTGAGGCTACGCCTGTATTTTTCTAAATAGAAAAGTAAAAAATCCACCTCATGGTATCGTCTAATAGTACAACAAAGCCCGACAAAAGGTGTCCGACTTTCAGCTTCTTCTTGCTAAATTGCTTGAAAATTATAAACAGCGAAAATGCCAAAATGGCGTAGAAATTTTCTTCTCCCCAAGGAATTATAATAAAAGACGCGAGGCCAAAAGAAAAGCGTGGACGAAATTGCAAGGCAGAAAGAAAGTGCTAATCGCTTCTTATTCTATTTTTTTCTTTGTTTTTCATGCTGGGTACAGAGGCTCTTCAATCTCGCAGAGCCCCTTTCGCCAGATGTCAGTCCTGCGGTCTGTCGCGCAGACGAAGAGAAAGTTCAAGTCAGTGCCCGTCAAAATCAGCCGAGCTCCCAGGACTCACCCCATAGCTCATTAAGGTTGATTCCCAGCAGCTCCAGGCTCGGGTCGAGGTTGAACGGCTGCGTATGGTCACCGTTGTTCATGAGCCATGGCGCAGAGGCTGGTTCCATAGGGCCCGTCGGCAGCGACGGCGTAAAGGTGAACGGTGTGACAGACTGGGGTGTGTTAGCTTGCTGCAGACTCCCCAGTGAGGAGTATGAATTCACCTTTGGCCTGTCTGGAATATCCAGCGGCAAGGCAGGGCCCTGGCTGCCCGCTGGTAGCGCTCCGGCGCTCAGCGGCGTGTCCACCATGTGGCCGGCTGCAGCGGCAGCTTCTTGGTTGGCCAGCAGGCGGTAGTGTAGGTTGACGAAGCGCTCCGCAGACGACGACTTTGCTACCTCGGGGTTCTTTGTTCCTAGGTGCGCCTCCAGCAGACCCAGGGCTGCGCACATAATCGAGTATCCCCATGGCTCGTTGTTGCCACAACGCAGCAGTCGGTCTTCCTTCATACCGATGCACTTTTCAATGAGCTTTAGCGTGTGGTGCGAGTTGATCATAATCATGTTGGTCGAGCCGCGCGGCTGCAGCATGGTGACGCTGCACAGATTAATGGCCGTGGTGAGAGCGTCCTCGCGCAGGAAGTTGAGTGCGCGAATGCCCTGCTCGTAGAGCTTGTCGTGCAGCAGCACAATATCGCGGGCGGCATTGTAGTATATAATCTCCGAGTACTGGTACTTGGAGTTTTGCTTGCGGAGCTTCAGGTACGGCTGGTGCAGAGGAATGATGTACTGACGCAGCTGCACATGCAGAAGAGTGTAGGCTATGAGGGGATTCTTATTCGTCTTGGTAGGGTCGACGTTGGTATCCCATGACGGAAGGGCGTCGATTTCTTGGGTGAGGTCGTTGGTGTAGCGGATGACCTGGTCGTAGTCAATGTCGGAGGTCGGGCCGGTCAGCAGCCTACTGAGCTCGAGACGCAGCGGCAGACTCTGTCGGGCAAGGTTCTGGAAGGACGAATATGTGTATTCCTTGGGGGCCTTTGATGGCGGCAAAATGGTTGTGTTCTCATCAAAGTCCTCATCGTCGAGATTGCGAGGCGCATTCACGTCGTAATGCAGCTGGCTCAGCAGGGTGGGCAGGCCATGATCAAACGATGCCTGCATGTCAAACTCCTGAATCGTCGTCCATATCCTGCGACGCATCTCTTGGTTATATATGGTAATCTTGTTGGCCATGTGGCTCGGCTCTCGATGCAGACCCACGGCAATGCCGTCGTGGATGAGGGCGCCAGCGCCGGTCCAGAATCTCTTCTTCTTGTACGTGTTGACTCGCTTTGCCAGGTACAAGAGGCAAATCACCTGGTAGTGAATAAGGCGTCGGTGCTTCTGGCTCTGGCTGCTGTGCCACTTATCGCAGGCAGTGATCCACTTCTCGGCCCAGTGTCGAGCGCTCGACATCATGCCGACAAACTTGAGGCTCTCATGCGTGTGCACACAGCTCGTGACGGCCAGCATGGAGAGAATCAGCGCCGTGAAGGCAGCATATCGCTTCGTGGATCCAGGCGCCCAGTAATCTTGGTATTCCTTTCGGAATGTCGGAATGTGAACGACACGATGGATCTGTTCAAACTGAGTAAGATACACCTCGACGAGGGCATCAGTCTCCTCCTTGCTCGGCAGCAACATTTCGAGCTCGTGATCGCGCTGCTCAAACATGCGCTCACGGTCCTCCTGGCGGCGCTTGCGATCCTTGCGGTCGTGGAGGATGACGGGCCTGAGCCACTCGTCTGCCGTCTCGCGCATAAACGGGCAAAGACCAGTCAGCTCGACAAAGGCCATGCTGGCATTGTGCGGGCCGAAATAGCGGGTGCGGAAGCCCTTGCCGCGGAAGAAGCGCAGCTCAACCTTTTCATCCGAAGCATTGGTCGCGTCAATGCACTCCTGAATTTCGGGCCGGTTTGCAGTGCCGTCAGCCTGGTCCTGAGGCGTCTCGTCCTTCTGGGTGGCGGGGGAGCTCGTGGCGGCAATGGTGCTGCCATCAAACGAGGCTGCGCCGGGTCGGGACATTTGGGTCTTGAGCTGGGCAATCTCCAGCTCGAGGCGGCGGATGCGGTCGTGGTCCTGGCGCATGATTTCCGGATCGCGGGCGCCAAAGCCGCTGACGGCGTCGCTGAGGCCGAAGCGGCGCGAGTCGAGCTGCGCAAATTGCGGCGGGACGCCGGCCGAGGCGTTGACGACCTCGCCGCTGCGGGATTCATAGCTGCAGCGGTCCGGGGTGCCGCTCTTGATGCAGCGCTCGCAGGGGAATCCGCGGTCGCACGAGAGCTTGCGGCGGCGACATTCGAGGCAGCTGAGCCTCACGCGCTGCCGCTTGCGCGCTGGAGGATTGTCGGTCCTGTTGGACGAGGAGCCTGCGTCGGACTCGGGCGACGAGCTTCGATCAGACATTTCGGGCGGGTGAGGTATGCCGTATTCTTGCTCGCGTGGCGGTTGGCGCTACGACATTGAATTTTTTCGGGGTCGTTCGATGGGTGGTGGTGGTGGTGGTGGTTAGGGTCGGGGTTTGGAGTCGAGTCGTGCAGCGGGCAGGCCGGAGGGGCGGGTGAAGAATTACTCCCAGGTTTCCTTATCAATCTGATCTGATAAAATTCGGCAGGCAAAAGTTTTTCTCCGAGTGTGTTTGGTGTTAACGCCGAGCTGAACTCCGAGCCGGCATCGGTCCACTCTGCCTGAACTGGTGGGAGACACCTGCTGAATAAGACAACGGCGGTGGGGTAGACCCTGGTTTCGCGCTGTCAACGGGTCGGTCTCCGAAGCAAACTGGACTGGCAACGGCCTTGTTAAGCGCCGTGTTCCTTGATACGTGGGGCACACCTCGATGGGCAAGTGCTTGTGTTGTGCGTGTCTGGGTGATGGGGTCGCGTGGAGCGTGCAAAGTGCCGGGGAAATGCACTTTGGCTCCAGAGCAGGGGCAGTCCATCATATTTGTAGCTTGTGATACATTTTTCCTGCTGCACGATGCAACATCTGCCGTTGGGGGTGCCAACTAGATGACGCATAGTGAGTTGGAGACGCATCAGCACTTACACGTCCTTCTGAGATTCAGACTCTGTTTACGCTTCAATACTCTACATGTATACTCCATAGGAGTCTTTCATGTACAGTCGCGCTGCCTCTGTCTACTTTCACACTGAAAATGCCATTTCTTCATCGTAGATACCACTATTCAAGAAGCCAAAGCAGAGAGCTCTATGCAGCGGAAAGTCGCGGTTAACAAAGCAGCCATGCCGTTCAACTCGATCTCGCCGCCTCGTGTTTCTAATTCAAGCTCCAAGTTCAGCCCCTTACGCCATGGCCCTAAGGCTCGCCATGAACCCCCCAAATCAGGCAACACGGAGCGATCAGCCTTCAATGGACACCGCATTCCACCCAAGGAGCTACTCGTACTCGTACGCACCCGACGGAGGCCAGAACAGGGCCGACTTTCACGGTGCCGCGTAACGGGGCATTATTAGCCTACGCTACTCGGTAGCCCTGCCCGCCCTTTCAGTTCACAGCGGAGCATGCCACGTTGTACTAGCAAGGCGAGAAAAAACGTAAAAGAAAACACGGTGGGGATTGAGTCGTCGCATCACAGGCTAATAAGCCGGGGCAGCGTCGGATAGCGTTCCGCTTGGGGCTATCGATGGGCGACCCCCATTTTCTTGCCTCCTGGGCCTGACTCACCGCTGCAAAAGGGCACGGGCGCTTTCTGGGGCCGAAGGCCGAGAGAACCAAGCTTTTTGCGACAAGGCGGAAACAGAGCTAAGAGCTAAGAAATATCGGGTCGGTCTGGAGACCAAACAATTGCCCAATTGGAACATCTTCGCCCACACAAAGGACACGGTGCGGCAGGGATGCCTTCTCTGGGGGAGACCTTTTGATGCCGATGATCGGATGCGGCCCAAGGAACAGGTTGAATGATCATGGCGCCACTCTTCTTGCATGAATCCGTGAACCGCCTCGGCCCCGTGAACCTCGAAGGATCGTAAACCTGTGTTTCTGTTTTGGAGTCTTGTCCAATTAGCGTGTAAGACGAGGCCCGCCACGCTGGGTGGGAGGGTCGCAGTCTCAGCTGATGTTGCCTGTCCTTTTTTAAACAAAACATCATCACTTATCAGATCCTCCAATGTCTTGGAACAACGACTTGCGGTGTACCTGTCCACGTACGCATGCAAGTTGCTAGTTCGGGCTACCGCATCGTCGCGTAAATGCAGGCGAGCGCCGCAAATATACACATGTGGACCTGTACCCCCCTTCAACTGGATAAGCTTTGCCTGACAATGATGGAGGCTGCAAGTAGGCTTTCACTTACACTACACAAGCACTGATAGGATTTATCTCGACTTCAACAGTAAATGCAAAGGCAGACCATAGATGCCACCTTCGTTCAGTGGTATGTAGGGTAAGTTGACATGCAGGTGCTAGCTACTTACCCCACTCTCCACGACGGCCCATCAGCCATTTGGCTGCAGGAGCCAACCTACCTAACCAGCCACCGCAAACACCACGGCGGGCAGCGAACACTTATCTCGTGAGCAGTCCAATTCAAGCCTCACCGTGAAGCTGCATCTTGCAAACATCATTGTTTAATCACCGGTACATGAAAAACAACACAGGCGCCTCATCCACAGAAAATGGCAGCCAAAGACGCAGACGCCTCCCGCAAGGAGGGCATCATATCCCACATGAACCGCGAGCACACCCGCGAGCTCTCCAACTACCTGCGCCACTACAACAGCCTCTCCTCGCGCCAGGCGACCAAGCCCTCGCTGTTTGACATTTCCTTTGACACGATGCACATCCGCGCCGGCGGCCTCAACCACACCGTGCCCCTGATCCCCCCGCTGCAGAGCTGGTCCGACGCCCGCCCCCGCCTCGTGGAGATGGACGTGACCGCCCGCAAGGCGCTCGGCATCAGCGACGTCATCGTCACCGAGTACAGGGCCCCTATCCCGGTTGAGCTGGCTGTGTTCTGCAGCGTCGCTTTTTACTTCTTCTGCGCGGCGAGCTTGCCTTGGTTTCTGCCCGGGACGACGGTGTGGCGCGTTGTAGACACCATCTTCCCTGGCGGCGCGGCCGGGTACCGTTGGCTGGTTCGCGCCCTCTTTTGGCCGGTCCTGGCTATTCATGCCACTGAGGCGTTCTTGTTTGACCGATGGCGCTTGAGAAAGTACAGCGTTGAGAGGTGGTCTTCTCTGTGGTGGACTTGGGAGCTGAGCTGCTTCATCGAGGGCCTTGGGGCTTGGAGACGCATTGACAGGCTCGTGGCGGAAAGGCAAAAGGTAAAGGACTCGAAGAAGGCGCATTAAGCAAATTGGAATGCGCGTCTATATATTGCATGTTTATAATTACATACTTGCTTCGTCAGGCAGAGTATTGCTCCTTTACGCCATCTGCCCATTTACATCGTTAATTTTGTTATCTAATAATCATCATAGTAGCAATCATATGTCCCTTGCATCGCCTGCGTGCTAACCCACTCCTCTGTCGCCAACCCCCGGCGGGATCTCTCCTCCAAATCCTCGTGATCTTTGTGAAAATCGCAGGCAAAGTCGCACTCTGGGACTGTCGACTCGCCGAAGTACTTGCAAATCTGAGCGTGCCGGCAAACCTTTGTGTTCTCACAGTACACAGCCAAAGCTTGTAGGCTCTCCATTCGTGCTTTCGAACTCGTTCCATCTTTGGTATCGCCTTTGACCATGCGCATGACTCGCTCCAGGTCTTCTCGGCTGTAGTATAGAAAGCAGTAGCTGGCATTGCCATCTCGACCCGCTCGGCCGGCTTCCTGGTAGTAGCCTTCAAACGACTTGGGTATGCGCCAGTGTACAACAAACCGGACGTTGTTTTTGTCGATGCCCATGCCGAAAGCTGTAGTGGCGACGATGATATCGTAGCCCGGCTCGTTATTTATCCATCGGCTGAGGGTATCTTCCTTTACCTCCTTTGACAGCTTGGCGTGAAACGGGCGGGCACCGACGCCCTCCTCTCGAAGTGCGGCAGCCAACTTCTCGCACTCGTCTCTGGATATCGTGTATATAATTCCTGGAACGTTTTCAACGCGCTCTCCCAGCTGAGAGAGCGCTGCCCTTCGCGGCTCTGATCTGCGTCTATCGTAGACGCCCCTTATCCAGCTCAAAAAGTCGCTCATGCGATTATCATCTTCATCTCTCGTGTAGCGTATTTCCATATGCAGATTGGCTCGCTGCGGGCTCATCTGGAACATCTTCAGCTTCTTTGACATCACGCTGAGGCCCAAGACACTGAGTATATCGTTTCTGACGCGCTGGTTTGCGGTTGCTGTTAAGCACATGATTGGAACGTCTGCAAATGTCTCGCGAAACCACGAAAGACGCTTGAAATCTTTTCTAAAATCGTGTCCCCATTCTGAGATGCAGTGCGCTTCGTCAATGGCTATGCGCGCCAACTCTTTTTGTTTGTGGACGAGCTGTAATCGCTCGCGAAATCTAGACCCAGAACAAAGCTCCGGCGTAACGTAGAGAAGGCGGGTTCTTGGGTGACCTGTTTCCAGATCTTTGTGTAAACGTTCTCTTTCGGAGTACGGTGTATTACTATTGAGGGAGCTGGCATCGATGCCAGATGCACGGAGCGCTTCCACTTGGTTTATCTGCCAACAGTCAGCAAAATATACTGGGCGACGAGGGAGCTTCGTGTACCATGAGGGAAAGAAGAGGCGAGACAACAATGGTTACTGCAGAGGTTCATTAGCTGAAGTCACGTCTGCTTGGGATAGGTGGTCACGTACTGCCAGGGTCAATTACAGCGGGCAGTTGGAAGCAGAGACTCTTGCCAAAGGAGGTGGCAGCCTGGATGTAAACATCATATCCATTTAAAGCGGCTTCTATTATTTCGCGTTGAAATGGCCTAGATGCTTCCGTTAGCTCATCAGCAATTTGCTGCTAGGCGGCAAAGGTACCTAAAATCCTCTTTGTGGAACTGGCGCCGGAGCGTGAAGCCTATGTCTGTGCACGAATTACTTCGTTGCAAGGCTGGCATTGTGAAATTTGCGCATCGATGATTATGATCTCTTGGTACAATTGGAGGTATTTAATGGCACGTGAATGGTGTTGGATTTTGATGTGCCTTCCAAGCACACGAGCTCTTGATGCGCAACCGCGTTTTCAGTGGCGCGTTCAAACGTGTCGCTATGGTCGTGTGCACGTTTGAGAAAAGTTCATGCTTGCGCTTTTCAAAGGGGCAAAAAGCGTCGAAAATGGTTCCCTTTGGCTTTTTTACTGTCAGAATTGTCCTGGAATCATAGGATCTTTGGTGTATCGTTCTTGAGAAACTCCGTGAAGAATTGGTAGGACGTTGAAGGTTGACGGTGCCAGCTGGAGGCAACTGCACCACCAGATTCAATTCGCCCCACGCCCCAGCACTCAAACTTAGTATGCTTATATAGAGCCACAAGCACACAGTATTATTGGCCTAAGTGCTATATAGGTAGGAAAGGCGTTCTATATCCATATTTTTAATAATAGAACTGATGATAATAAAGATAATATAGAAAATAGAGACTAGATTAATATAAAGGTAGATGTTAGATCATTACTGACGCTGAGTCAGCCAAATATAGTCGTATGGGAATGGGTAGGTGCACCGCTAGGGTGCAAGTAGGCTTATTTGCACCCTTTTTGAATGACTAAGCGTTATTAGCATGTCATTTCGCTATATAGGTCGGTAGATAGTGGTATCGTATAGTCCGTATGTAAAATAATATTAATTTAATATAAATCTTACTTTAGCCTCTAAATAGATAATTTCCTCTTTAACTTACTAAATCTTAGTTATTTTCTTAATAAAGATAATCTAGATATAGATAATATAGCTATATATAATATATTTTTATTCTTTAATAACTATTTACCCTCTAAGATATAATATTACTTTAATAATAAATTATTTAAAGTTATTTAGGCTTAGGCTATTAAATAAGGCTATACCTTTTTAGTTAAAAGATTATAAATAATAGTTTTCTCTAAAAAGTAAATAAAGTACTATTATAATTATTATATATCTCTTATAATTATTAAATAGTCTAAAATATAAAGAACTTTAAGCTAATATATAAATTATTAATTCTTAATTATTATAAAAGAGATAGATAATATTATATAGTAGGTCTATTATTATAGCTAAACTAGGTTTTATTCTTATAATTATAAACCTAATCTTAGCTAAAGTATATATTTAAGTTATAGAGTATTATTAGATAGAGTTAAAGACTAAATCTTATAATTATATAAGATTAATATTATTCTAAAGGATATCTAGACCTTTATATAATATAAAAATAAAGATTTACTATATATAAGATAAGATATATATAACTAACTAAAATACTTATAGGTTAATTAATATAAAGGTAAAAATAATATAGCTATATTAATTATAATATTAAATTTAAATAGATATTAATATTAAATTTAGTTTAGAAATAATAATTATATTTATTTTATCTTATTCTTAAATATTACTTCTTTAAAGCTAGTTAAAAGATATCTAAAGGTAATTATTATAGACTATATATATAAG
This sequence comes from Lecanicillium sp. MT-2017a, assembly GCA_003056585.1. Classification (NCBI taxonomy): domain Eukaryota; kingdom Fungi; phylum Ascomycota; class Sordariomycetes; order Hypocreales; family Cordycipitaceae; genus Lecanicillium; species Lecanicillium sp. MT-2017a. Next base: position 77,606 of record PXYN01000189.1, on the reverse strand, counting down.
ATAAATAAATATAATCTACTATTATTATATATAATTAATATTAATATATACTTTAGTAGCTTTAGTATTATATATACCTTTTTTAATAATAAATAGATAAAAAGCTATTCTTAGATACTTTAGCAACTTTGCAAATTATTTATAATATAAGATATATTACTATCTTAAATCTTTATATATAATAATTAAAAGGTAACTTTCTTAGCTATTAATATAATCTTCTTATCTATTAAAATATAGCTATATCTTTAATATATTAATAAGGCTATATTATCTAACTATAAGGCTAGCTTTTAAGAGATAATAGTAATAGTTTAATATATAAAGTATATTATATAGATAGTAATATAGGCTTATAATACCTTATAAGCAATATATAATAAATTACTTAAAGGAGCTATTAAAGAAGCTTACTTAGAGTAGGCTATTATTATAGCTACTATAGAATCTAAAGAATAATATAATAATAAGCTAGACTAAGCCTAGAAATAGTTTATTAGATATTAATATATAATTCTAAATATAGATATAATTTTAAAATATAAAGCTTAATTAAATATATTTTATAATAAATATAAAAAATATTATTAGGCTTAATTTAACTATCTTAGAGATATCTAGTTAACTTTATATAAAGAAAAGATTATATATACCTAGATAAATTAAAATATATATTATAGTAATATCTATACCTTATATATAGAAAGATTATATTTATAGCTTAAGAAATATATTAAAATATTAAATAAAGATTTTAATAATATTTAATAAGCTATTTAATTATATAACTTAATATTAACTTATTACTATTAATATAAGATATTAATTTAAGTAGGTTAATATACCTTTAGACCTCTATAGAAAGCTTTATATAAGTATATATAGCTAGATCTCTTTCTATACCTTAAGATTTACCTATTAGTAAGAGAAGTAGTTAAAGAATATAGAAAACCCTCTATTTTACTATTATACTAATACTTATAGGCAAACTTATAATATTTTATATATATATAATTTAGAGTAATTAATTTTATAAAATTAGTTATTAAGGTTATCTTACTTTAACTCTTAATAGTATCTTTAGTATAAAGGCTAACCTCTATATATTAAAGAGCCTAAAGTACTTTAAATATATAGCTTAATTATATAAAGAGAAGATATATTAGCTTTTAATATTTAAAGAGATCCCTCTCTTTTTAAGATTATTAAATAATAACTTTAAAAGAAGCCTATATATAGCTATTATTATTAGATAGACTATAGTATAATATTATATTAATATCTAAAGTAAAATAATATTATAAAGATTATAATTTAAAAGATACCTAAGCTAATAATTATATCTATATCTATATCTATATCTATATTTATATCTAAGCCTTTGCTTAAGCCTTAACTTTATCTTTTAGATTAAAAGCTCTTTAACTATTTAGAGATAATCTATTTATATTATATTAAAGATAGATAGTATTAGTATAATATATTACCTTTATAAGTAATATAAAGTAATTCTATATATTATAAAATAAAGAAATTTAAGGTTATATTATAAATTATAAAGGCCTAGTTTAACTAATGCCTAAAGCTATATTAAATAGGTAAGTAATATAGTATAAAGAGATTAATATATTCTTAGACTAAGAAAGAGATAGTATCTTATATTAACTTTTAAGATATATATAATAAAAGAGAAGATAAAGAAGTAGATTAGTAAAAATAAAAATATTATTAAAAGGAAGGGTATATTATAAGATATTATAAGGTTTAGTATATATAGTATAAGATTATAGAGGTATAGATATAGAAGTAATAAAAAGTAAATATAATATTATTTAAATATAAAGTGCTAAATAGAAAATAATATAATAATATTTTAAGTTAAACTATAGAAATTATTTATTATTATTAGCTATAATAAATATTAAATCTTCCTTTATTAGCTTATTATTATCCTCTTTTTTCTTATCTATAATTTTAAAGTTAGATAAATTTATTATTATTCTTTAGCTATAATAGTTATTATTATCTTCTTTTCTTTCTTCTTTTTTATTATTATTAATAAATTTAAAGTCTATCTTTTTATATATTAAATACTATAAAAAGATCTTATAGAAATTATTATTATCCTATACTATATCCCTAAGGATCTTTATAGTATTTTTTACTTTTTAAAAATACTAATAAAAGTTTAATTAATATATAAGTTAATAAAGGTTAGAGATAAAAATAGTTTATAGTCTACTATCTATAATTATAAAGAGTATAGAGTAGATATATAAGCTAAATCTAAGTATAATTGCTAATATAAAGAATAAGTCTAAGTTATTATTTAATATAATTTAAAAAAAATTTATATAAAATAATATTTTTACTTTATCTTTATATAGCTAATATAGGAATCTTTATTACTATTACTATAATAGTAATAGCTATTGCTTTTTCTTTATTAAAGACTAAAGAAATATATTAAATAAATAATAACTCTTTTTAGTTTATAATTAATTAAGCTATCTTTATAAATCTATTAAATTTATTAGTATAAGATAATAAATTATTATATAAAGCTTATAGTAACTAGATATAGTATATTAATATCTTTTAATATATACTTAGTTAGTATAGTAGTAATAGTAATAGTAAAAGTCTTTATAGTTTAAATTTAATAATAAAGATAATAAAAGAAGAAGAATTAATATAAGCTATTAAGTAATTTAGTTAAATAGAGTATAATTATATATTAGCTATTATACTAGCTATTATATTAGCTATCTTTTTTAATCTTTTTAGTTATAATATTACTTTAGCTTTATATTAGTATTAGCAGCCTAAAGAAATTAATTCTTATTATATTTAAAAATTATTATATTAATAAGGTTATATAGAAAAAAATATAATAATAGTATATATAATAGAGGGAGGAGCTAAAGATTATTATATAGGAATTATAGCGACCTATATAGCGAAATGATATGCTAATAACGCTTAGTCATTTAAAAAGGGTGCAAATAAGCCTACTTGCACCCTAGCGGTGCACCTACCCATTCCCATAGTCGTATAAGCGGATAGTCCAGATTGGTCTATAGATTAGAAGACAAGACCGACAACAATAGTCAATATGCACCTATTTGCAACGTGCTTAGTGATATTGACAGCCCTACTGCTAAACTTATTAGCTATAACAGAGGTGTGCTGATGCAACTTATGCGTCCTACTTCAACGCGCTCGCGGTTAGCTTTGGCAGTCAGCCACAACCGGAGAGACCATCCAGTCTCTAACAAGCACCATTATGGAGGGCCCCTGGGAGCCCCTTGCTAGTGGCCGCGTGGCATGAGTACGTAACATACAAAAGAATAACTTCACGAGTCGGCAAATTCTTGCCGACGTTAGATCTTAGAGCGAGCCTGGTGGGCGAGCCTGCCCATCAAGGTCGTCGCGGGTTTGACTCGGGTTTACCAACGGCCAAGGAGTACTCGATCGCCTCTACTTCGCTTCCCGTATATTAGTCTGCTGGCTAGGCGCTAATAAGGAAAACGACATTCCTTTTCTGGAGACCAGGGCCGTTTCACTGCAACTGGATTTTCCTTGTTTCTTTCTTGCAATCCACCGTTTTGCTCTGCCCTTATTTCTACGTCTGCTTTTGTCCTGCCACGCCTTTTTTTTCCTTTCGCTGTCGGCAGTTGCCTTTGTTCCAAGACAAAGGTCAAAAGATAGCACAAAATGTCTAACTCGGATGTCGGTCTCCGCCGTGCCGTTTTTGCGGCACACGGCGGCAAGGCCAACCTCACCAGGAAGTGGTATCAGTGGCATGACCCGGGCATGGACAAGGAGGAGAGGAAGCTCGTCAGCAAGCTTGACTTTTTCATCCTGCTTTACACCTGTTTGGTGAGCTTTTCATCTGTATTTTGTTTTACGCTGACATTTTGTAACATTTTTATAGACATTCTTTGTCAAGTATCTGGTACGCCTGGCTTACCAACCGTCCCGACATGATCGCGACTAACACCGCCTAGGACCAAACCAATGTGACCAACGCCTGGCTTGCGGGTATGCAAAAGGACCTCGGACTTCGTAAGCCTGCTTTTAATCTGCTTCTAACTTGCTATGCAAAGATCTTCTTGCATGCTGACAATGGGCAATGCAGAACACGACCCCGACGCCCTCAACTGGTTCACCACCTACTTTAGCATCGGTGTTATCATCGGCGCTCCCATTTCCACCTGCCTGCTGACCGTCATCCATCCGCGCTACTGGCTGCCGTCATGCACCGTCGCCTGGTCTTTTTGCGTGCTCTTTATGTACAAAGCCGAGAATAAGGAGACGTTGTACGGTCTGAGGTTAGTCTACCCTCGCCCGGTCCAACATATCTTGTATGAAGTTAACTGGCCAGGTTCTGCTGCGGTCTTTTTGAAGCTGGTGCCTACCCTGGTGCTTTTTACATTGTATGGTTTCTTTCTCAAAGATGTCCTGAGTATTTACTGACTTTTTCTTTCTTTCTTTCTTTTCCTAGATTGGCAGTTGGTACACGCGCAGCGAAATCAGCCGTCGCACGGGCATCTTCCTATACTCGTCACTCGTCGGCGCCATGTGCTCGGGTTTCATCCAGGCTGGCCTGTAACTATCCCAGAAATTCTTCTCCAGAGCCTTATAAAGTTACTAACATGATGCAGCGAGCGCCATATGGAGGGCCAACTTGGCCTCAGAGCTTGGCGTTGGCTCTTCATCCTTGACTTCTGCCTCAGCATCCCCGTCGCCATATTTGGCTTCTTCGTCTGTCCAAGTACATTCCACGAAAGGTCTGCCAAACTTTTACAAGGTACTAACAATCTCTGCTAGACGAACCCAAGTCTGAAAAGATGTGGTGGATGACGGAAGACGAGCGCCTCCTGGCCATAAAGCGCATGCGCGATGACGGCCGCGATTCAGGCGGCAAATGGGACTGGACCTGTATCAAGCGCATCCTTCTGTCGTGGCAGTTTTACACCTTTGTCGTAGCCTGGGGCTTCGTCGAGCTGACTTGCGGCAACAACCTGATGCGTTGGATGGGCGTCTGGCTCAAGTTCAACCACTGGGACATGACGTCTATACAGGTGCTGCCGGCCATGCAAGGATTCACAGTGCGTACCTTTCTTCCAGTTGATTTTACTAGCTTTTGAATGAATATGCTAACATTATTGCTCGCGCAGGCGATGGCTTGGATCTTCGTCAGCTCCACGGCGGCCGATGTCCTCGACAACAGAGCCCTGCCCTTGGCCACCATGGCTATCGTCCAGCTGCTCTGCTACGTTGTGCTACTCGTCTGCACGACCAACACCTCGCTGCGCTTCGCTGCATACTATCTTGGCATGTCCTACAACAGCCTGTCGCCACTTCTGGCGTCGTGGCTCAACTGCTCCTGCGGCGGCGACAAGCAGTTGCGCTCCTTCCTCAGCGCCTTTATGATCTCCGTCGGATAGTGAGTGTCTCTCCTTCTGTTGTTTTTATGATGACGATTATGAGTTTTGGCTAACACAGTCTGCAGTGCCATTGAATCTCCTGCCCAGCAGACGCTCTTCCCTACGCACGATGCCCCCGACTTTAAAAAGTCGCATGGCTTCGCTTTCGGTGTCGCCATGATCGCCTGCACGCTCGTCTGGAGCTCTGGAGTGATTCCCATAGTCAAGGCCAAGTTTGGTGCAAAGGAAGTCTGTTCCAACGAACGCTTCGAGCCAGCCAGCGAGGGAACGGATGGCGATGTAGCTAACAGGGTATACGGCTCCATCAAGACCAATGGAGACGACGCCAGCCAGTAAATACAGAGATTCCTCTTTTAAGAAAAAAAAAATGCATTGCGGAGGAAAGCAAAACTGTTACTTAAGATAACGTACTGTATTTAGATTACTTTAAAATGCATCTGTTGTTCTTCAATTTGACATCCAGAGGTGATAAGACTTGGAAGTACGCCGACTCAGGAGCACACCGAAGAAAACAATGTAAATAAATTTCATAAAAAAACAAGGCACGTTTTATTTTAAATGTGTTTCGGCGCCCAGGCATCTAGGCACCTTGCCTATCCAACCGATTATACAGGGTACCTACTCGGCACTGAGGTAGGTGCTACATGGCTGCCTAAGTAACTTAGGCACCCAAGCTACCGCACCTTATTAGGTAGGTAAGGTTTGTGGGCGAGTAGGTATGGCTACAGGTATATCTTAGCAACACACGGCCAACCTCGACGTACGAAAGTGTGAGAACACATTATCCGCCGCACATCACACGAATGCCTTACCAACTATCTATTCCTCCTTGCTGTCTTGACCCTGCTCACAGTAAGCATCCGCCACCAATAGGCAAGCCATTGCGGATTCAGATAGAGGGCCCAAAAGTCAGCGTCGAGAAACTCCTCCCAGGCATCTCGTGGCAGACCGATGTTGTCCCGCTGCCATTCCCTCAGCCTGCTGGACCACGACTTGCAGCATTGACATACCAAGCGGTGTATGGTAAATCTCATCGCCCCGATACAGCTGACTTGATTGTTCGAGACGAGTACTTGGGCTGGATTATGAAGCCAGTGCCGTCAAGGTGAGCTAAGTTACGATGACATGGCTTAATCTACATTGTTCGTTACTGAGCGTGCTGACTTTTGTTTCGAGAGATAGACTATTATGGGGTCACATTCGATCATGATGTGGCATTGGGAGATTTAGACCCAGATATCTTACAGATCAATATTCTTGAAATGGAGGATGACGATGGCGCCTACGCAAACTCGGGGCTACTATACACAGTGAATGCGGCAGAGTATGCAGGTGTCAAGATCCTTGCAGTCCCCAGGTGCTGCCAGAAGAGAAAAGGCACGACGGACCGCAAGAGGATTAATAATAGCGTGGAAATTCGGGACTCTCTTGCTGCTGGTGTTCCTTGGGAAGATATTGTTGAACGGCTCCGGAAGCGTGGCGATATACTGGACCGCCGTCCACCCCCCGCCAACCAAACCGACCCCTCCAGCCCTCATGCATGATCACCTGCATGTGCCACACCCGGCATTGTCTGGCTAAAATGCGAGGCGAGCTTTGAGCCAAGAGTCGTAGGGTCTCCATAGTCATCATCGGGGTCTTGGATTTATAACATAATATTATTATTTTCATCATGTCTGCAGACGGCCCGTCTGCTGCTGCTCAGGCCGGCATGAGCAGTGCGACGAGTACAAGCTCCCGCCAAGCTGTAGCTTCGTCGTCGGGCTCGGCAGCATCACGTTCTTCGCCCGCGACGACGACGACGGCGGCGGCAACGCAGCCTCTTCATACAACACTGCCCTCGCCCGAAACCCAGCGTCACATCACCGAAGCCCGCGCCGCCGTAGTCGCCTCGATAGGCAACATGCTCGACAGCGAACTACAGTCGCGGGCGTCGATTCTCCATGAAAACGCCACAGCCCTCAGCAAGCAGGAGCAAGACGTGTTAAAGGCTACGGATGGCCTGCGCGTTGAGCGCGAGAAGCTGGCGCGGGAGGCGGATCTGGCGGCAAAGCGACTCAAAGAGATTGGAAATGTGCAGAATTGGGCAGAGGTGGTGGAGCGGGGATTCGTGCTGGTTGAAGAGACCCTTCGGCTGGCAAACGGCGGCGGCAGCGAGGGTAGCTACTCGGGAAGTGACACCGCAAGTGTGTGTAGCTGCAGCGAATGTGGCAGAGAAGGGCCTGGCGATGATGCCGCTGAGTCTGACGAACACATGGACGTGGATCCCGAAATGCAAGACGGCAAAGGCAAGACTGTTGAAGTAGACGGAGACACCATGATGCACAGTGATGCTGAGCATGGCACCATGTCTGATGCCAGTCGTACTCTGCTGGAGCCTGAGTCCAGTAATGGAACGGGTATGGCAAAGAACTCGGAGACGGCGTCCATCGCCACCAATGAGTGAAATGGCGATATATGAAGAAACGACTTTCTACGACAAAATGCGGACATGATACTAGTTACGACTTTTCAAGGTATATTGCACAGTTCTAAGTTAAATTGAACATCATTATTAAGTTTAGTTGCTGCTCTCCGTATCCACCATTTTCTTCAGTTCATGACGAAGCCGCCGCTTTGTTCGAGGAAAGACAGCACCTCGCAAGAATATTGAATTGCGTACCTCTCCTCTCAAGTAATTTGGCACAAGTGGTTTGCTTACAGCAGACCAGGGAGAATAACGTAGTGCTTCTTCTTGTACTTGTCACCGAACTCGGTGCGGTAGGCACGCTCCTTGCCCTTGGCCCAGACGTACATCTGAGCGGCACCAATGCTAATGAAGAGAGCAACAGACCAGTCGCGGCTAGCAATGATGATACCGACCCAGGCCATAATCTCAAACATGTAGTTCGGACAGGTGACGAGGCCGAAGCCGTATCCCCGGGGGATCTTGCGCTCGGTGCTACCGGGAGATCGGAGGGTGGACAGGTAGTAGTGAACGAGGGCGTTGCCAGTCTCGCTAAAGACGAAAAGGGCGGTGCCAGCGGCGTCGATCATCGGCTGGTTCGCGCGAGCGGCGAGCGACCTGGGGTAGTACACGGACAAGGCGCAGAGGACACCAGAAATCGCCCAGTAGAAGAAGCTGTTCTTGAAGACGTTGAAGAAGGGCATCGTGTTGGCCGAGAACTTGTGGATAAAGGCCGTTTCGAACTCGCGCTTGAGGAAGTGGGTGATGAACATGCCGAAAACGAGCCACTGCGTCTTGGACATGTCGGCATCGCCGCCCTTGTAGATATAAGGTCGAGCTGCGACGACGGCGCAGTGGGCGAGGATGGGACCAAAGTACTCGATGAGGAAGACGGTGCGCCAGCCAATTTGAGGGCCTAGTTGCGGGTTAGCCTTGTGTATAGCGCTTATGAAATGTCATCGTTGAAAACTGACCGAGGTCCTTGACGAGGACTTCGCTGGAGTCGGCGACGGCGGGGATCTCCATGAGGACGGCCTGGCGGTTCTTGAAGGTCTTCCTGGTCGCGGTGTCAAAGAGACCAATTCGGTTGTGGTCGCCGATTTTGGCCGCCTTGGCAATCATCTTCTTCGCATCCTCGACCGTGGCGCCAGCAGGAAGCTGGATGTCGGCGGGGAGCCGCTTGATGGGCTGCTTAGGAGCTGCAAGGCGGGAAAACGAAGAAGCTACAGTCAGCGATCAAAGTTCCATCTGTACGGGCTCGGATCCGGTTCTTGGGTCACTTACAGCGGTTCGTGAGCTTGAGCGTCGTAGAACCAGCCATTTTGCGCGAATATACGGCCTGAACTCAACGTGAAAGAGTTGACTGGTCGAAAATGCAAAGCTGCTGGCAAAGCCCGTCGGAGAATGTTTGTTGGGAAAGGGCCAGTGACGGAAGCAGGCTGAAATGTGGGCCGCCAGGGGTAACCCGCATCTCACCTGCAGGCTGCCGTGCCGGATGGCGGCTCTAAATACTTAGTGCCGAGGCTTCTGATTTCGAGGTCACGGTTACCAAACTAGGCAAGATGAATGACAAAGAAAAAAGGCACTGCCGTGTTTTTCTAAAAATAAAAAGGTAGATAACAGGAGAAATGTTCAATTACACCGCTTAATTACGCGAAGAATGACGTATGTGGTAACAATGCGGTCAGGAAGCTATTGCTTTGCGGTTCTGAATAATACGAGAGGCGCATTGACTTGCGCCTCGCCACAGCATCCGCGCAAAAGTAATGCTTCGGCCTCGAGAGAATGCAGCCACTTGAAACATGAACTGCATAGACCTGACGGCTGACATCCCGGATACCAACGGAGGAGTCCGGGCAACGGTATCCTTCGTTTGCACCATTCACATGCGACAGGCTGAGACTCTTACACCACGAATTCAGTACAACACAACAACACCATCTCCACTCCCAGTCTTGAGCTCTAGTCTCTTACATCTACCTTTTCATTTGTCTAGCTGAATTTGAAGGCTCTTCGCTACCGTCTTCCTTGATCACCGGCCGCTCGTTATCTCCGGATCACACATCTACAAGAGCATGTGACAGCCGACCTCTCGCCAAAGTGAACTGGGCTTCTTCACGTTGAAGCCTTGAGAGTTTCGGATTATTTGAACCATCATGACATTTATCTGAAGAAAATCTCGCTGCTATTAAGATGGCACCATCTTTGGAGGCTCCAGCGCAGTCTCACCAAACCCCCAACATAACGTCGACACCACAAGACTCCCCATGCATGAACCCTTGTGCGTTGAGTTTTACGCCATCACGGACTCCGGAGAGAAACAGCAGTAACAAAGTTCCTACTGGAGGTCCTGTATCTCTGCCGCCGGTTGTCGACAAGCGTCAACATTTTGCTTCGGCGCGATACCTCGTCTGTGACGGTGATGACAAGTACACCACGATGGCAGTAGATGGGCATACTATCCATGAGGTACGCCAAAAGCACTTACTACATATCTTCTACATTTACTAATCGTTCCAAGTATAACCATCCTACCCCGAGTTATCCGCAAAACCCTGCTGTGCTTCCGCCGACAGTCAGTTCACCTTTGTGTCATTTCCTGCCTTACGGCCTACCTCCACCGCCTATCGCATTCGTGCCGCACGACTCTTTCATACCTAGCCTTGCGCCCCCTCTCAACACATACCCGCATATGCCTTACTGGGCCGGTGTCCCCCCGGCAGTCATGCCGCCGCCTTTCTTTCCATACTTGCACTGCCCGCCTCTCTTACCGGCGCCGATGCATACTATGGGAAGCCCTTACGACCCGCCGCCGAACTTTGAATGGGATGAGAGCTATTTGCAGAGTTCTTTTCCACGTGGCAACTAGAATTCACCCGGGAGGAGATCATCCACCAGCTCGTGGTCTTCCCGCAGCTGCCAGCCTGCCAGAGGTGAACGAAACGAGCAGTCATCAAGACCTAGCAGCAACGCCATTCCTAAAGCCAAGACCTTCGCCGCAAACCGCAACCCGAAAGATGAAAAGATTGTACATCAAGGAAAGCCAGTACCGAATTCGAAAAAGAGCTACGATGCCAGGCCGCAACTTCACATTTCCAACCTCTCGCTCGCCCGCCGTCTCATTGTGAGCTCAGAATGTCGCCCACCTTTAAATGCGCCGCAAGAACCGCTGGCGCTTCGGCTTCGACATACCAGCAATCCCATATCGAAGACGAGCGATGGAATAAACTCTAAGGATTCTTTCCTTTGGTCTCATTCCAAGAAATGGACAAGCGGCGAGAAGAAGGCGCAAATGACATTCCAAAAGGTGCGACAAAACCTTCATTACATGGGGGCAGACAAGTCGCCGTTTGTGCCTCAAAACGCAGTAGAATACGCAGCGTTGAAACTGAAAATTGCTGAAGAAAAGACTGTGCTACTGTCCACAAAGGCCGACAGTCTGGCGTCTCGACTGGCGTCCAAGTCCGGCACAAGCGACGTTCAACAAAAAGAAAACATAAAGGTCAACTTGCTCGGAGGAAAACGATTTCAAGATGATAGAACTATTATTTTTGCTCAGAATTGTTGCTTTAATGCAGAGCATTACGGACAAGGAGGACAGGCGGATCTTGCTTCCTGGCCGTCGCTTGTTCAGTTGAAAGAAGAGGGAGATTCAAGAGCCAGAGGCGCTCAGAGACGACTTCCGTTGCCTCGGTTCAAAACACATGCCATGGAACATGCATTCGAAGACGATGAAATGGACAAATTTTCACCACAGAGCGCTCGCATTAATCGTTCACTGTATGACATGATCCCTTGTGATTCAGCAGTGAGCGAGGAGGAGGTGGATGATCTCGTAGCCGCTTCGGAGGCGCTGCCTGAGTACTTGAGCTTTATAATTGGTAAATTGGACTTGGGGGATGCACACTAAGAATGAACTTTTGGAAAATTGGAACAAAGGAGAACAGCGTGGATTGGGAGGCGCATTGAATGACTTTGGCCGTTGGTGACAATACAGCATGGTGAGGGCAGTGCATAGGATGAATGAATTCGCGTGGCCTTGCCTATATCTGGAAATAACATGAAAAGAAGCAAATAGAGGCAAATAAAACAACGTCGTTTATAGCACCATGCTGGTATTGTATTGCCATTCGGCTCATGCCTTGGTAGGACCTCAAATGTCAGTGTCGGCCATTCAAGTACCTAAGTACCACCACAAGGACGCGGTCCCCTGCCTGGATCCATTTTAGGTAAAGAGAGATCCACTCCCAAAGTTTTGGCGCGTTCGCTTAAATCCCAGGCCAGCTAAAGTGATGGCACGTGACCAGACCACATTTGGGGCGGAAGAACAGAATTTCCACGCAGCCGTAACCCTGAAGCGAGGTACGTACCTGGGGCTAGCGCAACCCGCGTGCCCACAACCACAATTTTTCGCACCAATTCAGCCCTCCACCGACGACAAGGAGCCGAAAAAGTTCCCTCCTCCCACATCCATCGACAAATCGGTTGCAACTGGTGAGCAGGACAATCATCAGGTTAGTGAACGAACTCCGAAAAGAAAGAACGACAATTGTGTGTTGGAGAAAGGCAATGGGCGACTTCAATTCTCTTTTTCCTTTTGGATGCATTTGAATACGGCAGCAGCAGAGACACCACGACATCGAGACTCGAGCATCGACTTCGACAAACGGTTTTCTTGGTTGTTCGTCATGGTTGCTTCAAATCGTCCAAATGGAATTGACAGATGAGCCTTCGTTTCTCTTCTGGCCCCTGCCACTGCCATGGCTGAGCCGCACACAACTGTTCTTTCATTCGTCTTTCTCTCCATGACAATCTGCTAACGTCTTCCTCTCCAACAGAACTCGCAATCATGGGTATCTCTCGCGACTCCCGTCACAAGCGCTCCGCCTCCGGTGCCAAGCGCGCCTACTACCGTGCGTAAAGATCCTCTAGACAATATATATACAAAACATCCGAAAGCCCGCATGTTTTGCATATCATTTGCAAATTTTAACAAAACATGTGTTCTGACCTTTGACAACAGGGAAGAAGCGCGCTTTCGAGGCTGGCCGCCAGGGTGCCAACACCCGTATCGGCGCCAAGCGTGTTCACACCGTCCGCACCCGTGGCGGTAACCACAAGTTCCGTGCCCTCCGCCTCGACTCTGGCAACTTTGCCTGGGCCTCCGAGGGCTGCACCCGCAAGACCCGTGTCATTGCCGTCGCCTACCACCCTTCCAACAACGAGCTCGTCCGTACCAACACCCTGACCCGCTCCGCCGTCGTCCAGGTCGACGCCGCCCCCTTCCGTCAATGGTACGAGGCTCACTACGGCCAGCCCCTCGGCCGTAGACGCCAGAAGGCTCAGGGCATCAAGGAGGAAGAGGTCAAGAAGAGCAAGTCTGTCGAGAAGAAGCAGGCCGAGCGCTTCGCCGCCCAGGGCAAGGTCGAGAACCCCATTGAGAAGCAGTTCGAGGCTGGTCGCCTGTACGCCATCATCTCCAGCCGTCCCGGCCAGTCTGGCCGCTGCGATGGCTACATTCTCGAGGGCGAGGAGCTGGCTTTCTACCAGAGGAAGCTGCACAAATAAATAAAATAAGTTGCAGCAGGTTAGAGGGTCCGGGTTGTCATCGGTGTTTGGAGGAACTTGGTTCCCATTTTGACATTTTCGCACGGCGTGATGAGCTTCTACGTAAGCGTCGGATTGGGTCCATAGGGAATTTTCACACACAAAAATCAAAAAGGAATTCAATCATACTCACGCTACTGTTCGTCGTCTGTTCGGACTCTAGTGTTTCACGTAAATGGTGTTGGCCCTTCCACATCAATGAATTCCAAGTACTGGCAAATCACTGATGCTTTCTTTACCACGTCAATCTTGGAAGTTGTACAAGGCACAACATATTCTCATTGTAGCTCTTATGTACATGGCTATCCCCCGAGCCCATGACGCAAAACTGCCTTTAAACTATATCATACCCAGTGTCCATTTCAACTGAGAGAGCTGAGGCTGTCCCGCAAACCTTGCTTGTCCCCGCGTCATAATTTTTTTTTATACATGAAGTCGTTCTACGGTGCTAAAGTAATCAATATCATTACACGCTAGCTTCCTTTGTCGGAGAGCTTAGGCAAACTGCTTCTTCAGGTCGCTCCACTTCCGGTTGAGTGTTTCGTGCTGGGAGTTGATCTGTGTCCAGTCCGTTAGCCTTCTGATCTCTGTCTCTGTGGGGATATTGTAGTAGCATACCTCTGCGTAGCGCATCTTGGTCTGGACGAGTTCCTCCTCCAGCTCCGCCATCTCCTGCTCAATCTTGCGGTTTTCCTCGTGGACCTTTTCGTTGCGCTCCATCAAGTTGTCCCTCTCCATCTTCCATGCCTCCTCCAGCTCCGCGGGCTGCTTCTCAATGACATTGCGCAACTCGCGAACTTGAACCTTGAGGCTCTCATTCTCGTCCTTGAGCTCCTGGTTCTCAACCTTGGTGTGGACCACCTCAGTAGCCAAGGCAGCCTGCTCTCGGTCACCGGCTTCAGCACGCTCCTCAAGCTTGCGAACCTGGCCAGCATAGTTTTGATTGGCCATGCGCAGCTCGTGGAGCTCTGTTTCACGGTCCTTGTCGGCTTTCGTTTTTTCCTCCCATTCCATGGTATACTGCTTCAGAGCCTCTGGCGTAATCTTGACTTCCGTAGCGTCCTTTACGAGCTGGTCTGCCCTGTATACTTCCTTATCCACGCTGGCACTTGAGCTGCCAAAGAACCCGCTCTCAAGCAAGCTACCTTGGCTGGGGTCCTTGTCGATGTATACATCAAACAACTTGTCCTTTAAGTACGTCGTCAGCTGCTGCATATCAGATATGCCCAGTAGCGTCGTGGCGTTCTTTTGCATCAGGGCAATGCCAAACCGCAGAATGGCGGTTAAACCTTCTGACAGAATGAGATCGTAGATGCGGAGGACGAGTTGTAAGGGGAAGCGGTAAGCAAAAAGCGTGAGGAACCACTGGGTGGCGTAAAGGTGGGGAGAGATTGAGCGGCGACGTAGATGACAATACAAGGCTGGCTCAAAGTCCTCCAAAAGGCGCTCAAACTGATGCAATCTCATGTGCAAGCCGGGCATGTCTTGGATAAAGAGCTCTCTGAGATGGTAGTGCTGCATCAGCCGCACAAGAAGGCTGAACGCCTCTTCTTCCGGCATCTGTAGATAATTTGTTAGAGCAACCGTACGCCAGTAGTTGACAAGGAGTTACATACATTGAATAGAAGCGGCATGATCATGAAGTTCATGCCCTGAGCATACCCGACACCTTCGTCATAAAGTGCATAAGCCTTGCACACGCCAAACAGGCCATCCTGGAGACCGGCGCTAGCGGCATACTTGGAAAAGCTAGTTCTCGCGCCCAAATCTCGTCGTATCGTCTTCTCGAGCTTTTGAAGGGCGGCGGCGTCTTCCTTTTCCTTGCGCTTCCGTTCAGCCACTTCTGCAGCTTGAGCTTTGGCGGACAGCTCTTTTGCCTTCTCGCCCTTGGAAGACGAGCTTGCGTTTGAGCCGCCCGACTTGTCAGACTTAACAGACGATGCAGACGATTCCACAGCCTCGGAGCCTGGGCCATTGGCGTTGCTATTGCTCGAAGCACTGGCGGTCGTGCTGTTACTGCGTCGGTTCTTCTCCTTGTCTGTGCCTCTTACCACAAGATCCTGATATGTTGATTCGAGCTCCGGGCTCTTGCTCTGCGCCAGAACTTGCCAGATGACTCCTCGGATGGCATTCGGGATACCCGTAGCGATAGCGCGGTTCAGTTCCTCGGCACTGGTACGTGCCACAACGGCGGGGCCTTCATACACAACAGATTGCCACAGGTCCCAGTCAACTTGAGCTTCCAGCATGGCGGACGGACCGGCGTTCACACCAGAAGCAGTGCCAGGAGCAAGGTCGGCCGTTGGCGTTGGAATAGGTGGCGGCGATGCAAGTTCACTGGGTTCGTCTCCGTTTGGCTGGCTACCGGCAGGCTGTGCGCCCTCGGGCTTTTCATCCTCCAGAGCCTCGGGCGGGATGCCAGCCTCCTGCTGCATGCGAAGAAGCTTGAAGCGATCCTTAAGGCTGGCTCGCGAGGACTCTGGCTTGTCCTCGCTTTCCTCCTCCAACTTGCTAAGCATCATTTCGGGGTTGCTTGTCAAGGTAGCAATAGAGCTGGCAGTGTTTCGTCGTTGGGATGTCTGAGCTGGTGGCTGAGATGTAACGTCCTTGGACGAGCTGTTGCGAGAGAGCCAAGAGAATGCACCAGTGAGCTTTCGCGGGGGTGGATGCTGCTCTGCAGGTTTGCTCGCTGGGTTGGGGGCTGGGGGCTGCACCGAAGACGATGTCGCACCAGGGCTTCGAGCAGGAGAGCCGGCAGGGGGGGACCAAGGCATGTTGGGCAGTGCATTCGTTATACTGCTGAGGGATAACGTCTTGGCAGGTTGGGCGTGGGTTTCGGGGGGGCTCGTCGGTTCTGTTCACGCAAAGTTAGCAATACGCTAGTAAGCGTAGCTCGGCAGATGTACACACCTTCAGTAGTTTGCGCTGTCTCATCGTCCAGGTTGAGGTTGTCCAAGTTTGACGTGTTGGAGAATCTCTTGGAGAGCGGGGAAGATCCTCGCCTGGACTCGGCCTTGGATTCTGACTCTGGGGCGACGTGAGAGGCATCCTCATTGGCGCCGTGATCGACCTGGGTTGGCGAAACCGCACCGTCGTCGACGCGAGGGGATTCCTTTGTTGAGGACACAGATCTCTTTGTTAAGGACCGAAAGGAGCCGACCTCGACCTTGTCGCCTGCGTCGGCCGCATCGGCGTGGTCTGGCGCGTCAACCGCATCTTCGAAAGCGTCGTCTTTCTCGGCAGTCTGCATGGACGTTAGCATAGTCTCGATAGAGCCACTTTTCGTTTTGGCGGCTGGCCCGTGGCGCAGGATAACGGTGCATTTTGCCTGCAGCCCCTTTCGGTTGAAGGACACGTACCGATTCCTGGCCTGATGACGCCGGTGAAGCTGGGCGGCTATCTGGTTGGTTCTCGCTGGCTGTGGAGGCAGCCCCTTCGGCTTTGGCCATGGCTTGACGTTTTGATTTCTTCGCCATCGGTGGTAGTGGTGTCGGTTTGTCGTCCGGCGACGCTCAAGGGCGAGCCATGCACGTGCGCGTGGTGTCGATGAGAGCGCGGCCCGCTGGCTGACCAGACGGTAGGGAGTTTGGCCGGGGGGGTGCTATATAAGCTACCTGCTAATGTGTATGTAAAAGTATCCCGCGATGGTAAGCGGCGGCGAATCGATATGGGCTGCAGAAGGTGAGTTGGCGGACCAAGAGGATTGCAAGTTTAAAGGGAAGGCGGCCGAGGTTCTGTTGTGTGGCGTCGCAGCTGGCGATTTGGTGCGGTGCCCCCTTTGCGATTCCCCTTTACTGCTAACTAGGTAGGTAGTAAGCAGGTGGGAGTACTCCATAGGTACAACCAAGCTGGAGTTGCGGGCGCCACCACAGGAGGCTCAGGAGAAGTCGCCCAGCCATTAGGGGCTCAAGCCCACATGCCGGTAGCGGCAGTGACCAACTCTAGCGCTGTTTTGGTCCAGGAACAGGCCGTGGCCACCCCGGTCGCGCGCCAACTGGGTTCGTCAAGCGGAGTTGTTTAGTGCGGTTTCGTTTCACCTTGCCCCGACTGCTGCCAAGAACGGAGCGGCATGCGGGATTGCAGTGGTGTGCTGCGTGCACTTGTATACTTGGTAGGTACATGGTGCCCATCGTGCCCATCGCAGTAGGACGCGGTTATTTTGGGTAACAAGGCAGATTTTGGAAAGGTGCTGACGGAAGCGCACCACTAAACCAACACATGGAGGCGTTTGTTCCTCCTTAATAAGCCTTCCTTGGCATGAAGTACTCTGGCAATGTAAACGATTTATGCCCGTCCCATTCTGTATATACAACTAGGGGTACAGTGTACCCGATGGAACGAGGCCGTGCAAAGGCTGAACTACAAGCCAGGGGGAAGCACCGCAATTTCGGGTGGGATGCCTGCAAGGACGAGTACCACCTTGTCAATTGTAGTGTACGAGTAATACTACGTACGGGACACATTGTGTACTGTACGTCCAGACAACTTTTAGCGGAAATTGCAGCGTAGGCTGGAAATGCAATTACACCAGCCAGGTACAGACGGACATAGTAGGCTGCGGCCATCGCCATGCCTGTTTCGGCGAATAGCTCAGACTACCAAAGCCGACCGCTTGCCCTCCCTTTACCTACTATTAATACTGAAGAGGCGGAAAGAGGCAACCATCTGACATGTCTACACATGGGAACCAAATCACTTCTTCATTTCTGGTATTCATATTTCCGACGTAGCACGGAGTACTCTGCGCAGGTCCTCAAATAAGTCTCTTGATCGGACGCGGCTTGGCGCGGGACGCTGGCTCACATTCCGGTGGCATTGTCGCATTCCACGCGGCCGGACAATGGGCCCCGGCGCGATGGCAGCAATTGTTCCGCATACAGGATCCGAATCCAAAGCCCAGAGTTAATAGTTGGGATGACAAGCCGCGTTTTCGCCCGCATCTCCGTTGTTTTCCCATCCCAAACCACCCAACGCGCCGCCCCTCGCCTCCACAACTCACACGCAACAGCGGCCGGCCAGGTAGGTGGTGCAGAAGATTTGCTGCACGATAATTTTCTGGCTATATTCCGCAGAATAAATAATAATCAATATATAAATAATGATTATCAAATGACTAACTCCACAGTCTAGCGGTGGCTTGCTGACCACAAGGTTCTTCCGTGTCGACACCCAGTAAGCCGTTTACCACATCTATGTCTTCACATCGGATAATTCCACGTACTCATGGAGATGACTTTGAAGAGACTATTGTTTTGCGGCGGCAGCGATGCATCTTTTGCGACGCTGTTTAAAGCCGTTGACTGCCTGTGGTATTCTTACTCTATACTCCTTCTATTTTGAATTTTCTGCAGCGCCTTGATCCACATGGAGACGTCGTTGACGTTTCGGATTGCTCATAGCCGTGCAACACAGCTTACTACGTCGTCGACCAGACAGAAACCGCAGAGGCAGGCTACAAACCGCCGGCAAACCCCAAACAGCTGAAAGATTGCCAGTACATAGTCTGCTAACATTTCACTGGGATTCAATGAGTCCCTGGAAACTCGCAACGGGTAACAGCGGAAATTCATCGCAAAGCTCGCAAACTCGGATGGGTATAGGTTAGGTAGTTCCACGTGGAGACGCGATTGGAGTCGTAGGTGGCTGAGGCCGCCTCCGACTCCAACTTGGTGGCGGATTACTGCAGGTAGGCAATGCGCCAGCAGAGCCTGAAGGGTGAGCGACCGGCCCTCGCGTCAGAGCTTCGAGTTTGTCGTGCGGTGCCAGCGCACGGCGCATGTACTCCGCTCTCCGTCGTTTGACAGGACATAACGCTACATACTCGGCATAGCTCACCGTGCTCGTAGACGCTGTAAATGAGGCTGGCTGCGTGCATCGATCTGTACATCACAGACAGCCGTTGTGCAAAGTACCTACCTACCTTATGTTGATGAGCAGCACCGTTAGTAATTTTCAATGCCCCGCGGGAGTAGGTGATGATGTGAAGTGTTGGTGGCTTGCGTCCCGGAAGGAAAATCCGAGACCCGTTGGATAGGTAGCTTGCTAAGCTGCTCTCCCGCCCCGCAAGGCACGGCCTTAGTACCTACCTTACTACCTACTAAAATGCACCATGCCTGATCCCCCGTGGTCTGTGTACCAGCCCACGTAGTACCCGCCTACAAGGTACATGCAGCCAGCAAACAGGAGCTGCCTGGCCGCCACCCGTCCCGTCCGTTCATCTCTGACGAGTGCACGCCGACCGAATGGCAGTGCCTATTACGCAGAGACCCACCCACTCCAAAGCGCCCGCTGGCCTGCCCTGACGTTTTTGATGCTACCTACGTCTTGTTCACTTCTCCCCCAACACGTCAATACGCCATCACCACTTTCGATCTCTTCGCATCACGCATTTAGCGTCGTGTTGAGAGCCCTGCACGCACCTGTCCGGAGTGTTGCAGCTAGTACTCTCTCCGCCAACGAAAAGACGCCGCACCAGGTCTCCTGTGCAACTCTGGGAAAAGCTCTTTGTCGACGACCTGCACCCGTCTGCAAAGCCGCCGCCCAACGTTTCTTCAGGTGAATCCCGGTCGCTTTCATCTACCATCTCGACCCCGACACGATTCTGCACGCCAGATAGGCACTGTACACCATACAGACCACCAGAGTCACGCACTTGGCGCTGTCTGGCAACGCTGTAGACGTTGCTGCAACTCCACGTCTGTTTGCCAAGAGGCGACGCCCACGCGGTCAAATACGCTACCCGAGGACTTGGTTCCAAATTCACAGCGAGGCCCAACTTCACCCCCAGCTTCCAGGAGTGGTCCGGCTGAGGACGCTCCGTGGCAACCAAGCCAAGCTGTTGACGAGGCGCCAAAGCCCAAAGTAGTGGAGGGGGAGCCTATTCTGTGTCTTGCGGCTCTGCCGCTATCCTCCTCACAATGGGCAAAATCACAAAGGCGATGCAAGCCAAGCATCGGGAGACTCTGGTACGTTGTCCTTACCTAACCCCCATCTTCACGCTCATTGATATACTGACGAACCATGGTCTCCCCAGTCCCCGTGGCTCAAAGGCTACGTCGAATCCGCATCCACCATAGCGATTCCGCTCTTGCCACAGCACCTTGCCACGTACCCGACGCGATGGCCATTCGGACGAGGCGACCTATACCATTGGATTCCCTTGCTGAACCGATTCGACACAATCTTGGAGGCCTTCTGCCAAACGTACAAACTCAACGAAGGTCCCCAGACGGTCGAATTTGAGTGCCAGCTCCTGCAAAATGCGGGTGACAACCCACCTTTTGCAGACGAGAAGAAATGGACTGCGGAAGAACTGAAGCAGCAAGGCTTTGGAGCGGACGGCGATCGACAACTCGTTGAAGCTGTGCTGACCTTCACTCGCCTGCTCTTGGAACACTGCGGTAACCGAAGCATCTACGCCAGCAGTGCCCATCTAAACGATCTTCTCAACAGCACCTCCCTTTCTGTGCTCATCACAGCACTGGAAGTGGGCTCCGAATTGGCACAGAGGTATCAGGCGTCGATCAAGCGCATCGGTAACGCATCGAGGCACATCAGCGCAGCCCTTCTGGCAAACCACTACAATATCGACTTGGAACGTGTTCAGCAGCTGGCGCAAGCGTTTGCCAAGACCTCGATAGTAAGCTTGTCCGAGCCCATCCCCACGGCCACCCCAACCTCGACAAAAGGCAAAGACAAGGCACACGGCCACACTGCTGCGAAGAACACGGCCAAGACCCACGCCAACGACCTCGTCGCTATTGCGACGTCGGATGATAAGCAATGGGCCGGCTGGGGTGATGTGCGCTTGCAATTTTATCCCACTGATGTCAAAGCCGGTCAAGATGCCCCGGCCGAGCAGGGCCACGCGTCTCAGCCGTCCACCCCAACACCTTTACGCCGCAGCACAACCATGGGCTCCACGCAGAATACACCGAAAGGACGGAATCTACCGGGCGACGATTCATCCCCGCTGTGGCCTAAAACCCCTGGTCCCGGAGAAGACAGCGAGGCTTCTGGCCAAAAGGTCTTCGAGCTTCCCCAGTCCATTGTGGTTTCCACCTCGATGAGCCAGCTGCTTGACAAGCTGCCCGCTGATATGCCGCAGGCATCCAAATACGAGGCCTTTCATCGTTTCCGCGTCGCCAAAGCCTTGATGGGCTCATCCGAGTCACGCCAACGGATCTTGGCTACCCGCCTGCTTGCAATTACAAACCTAGCGTATATCCATTCAGAGTCTAGCTTCGTTGAAAAGGTTCTTCGCCAAGACATGGATGAGACGCGCAGGTATCAGCTCGTGTACCAGCTCGCTGAGCTCATTCACCCGTCGACGGACGGCAACATAGATATTCCGCTTTGGCTTCAAACATTTGCCCTTGGCCTGTTGGAAGCTGTTTCTAGTTTCCAATCTCGCTGCCAGGACGTTCTGTCGGCATTGAATGCCAATGTTAACCACGGCATTCTGCTCTACGTGATAAGAAAGGCAGTTGCGGGCATGGAGAAGGACGAAGGCGAAGATGACCACGAACAAGTCACAGAGATTGACAACTGGCGAAACAATCTCTTCTCCCTCACGTTGAACCTCTCTATGGCCACACGTGTTGGTGCTGAAATGGCCTCTGCGGGCCTAATGGATATCTTGGTGCACATTTTGAACATTCGCTCCAAGGTCGCTGAGCGCCACCATTCTATGGTTCTTGCGTTCTTGGATGGGCTAATCTGGGCTTTCCCAAACGCTTTCAATGCCTTCTTTGGCGCCGACGGCTTGGATTCCGTTTCAAAGTTGGTCGTGGACGCTGTTACGGAATCAAAGGATTTAGTCGCAGCCAACAAAGGAATCAAGCCAGACCAGCAATCGAGTGCTGTCGACTATGAAGTGCCTTACTATCAGCAACAGACGCTTAAGTGGCTGTTAAAGTTTATCCATCGTGTCATGTCAAACTCTTACAACTACAGTGGCAACACGGAGCGGCTTCTGCGCAATCTGGCTGAAAAGTCGGATCTGCTTGCAGCCCTGCGTGATGTTATTGAGGACAAAAAGTGCTTTGGCTCTGTAATCTGGACAAACTCTGTTCTGATTCTAAGCGACTTCATCAACAATGACCCTACCAGCTATGCTGCAATCTCTGAGTCGGGCATGATTAGGACGTACTTGGAGGCTGTCACCTGTCGCCCCCTCCCGGATAGCGCTGTGGAGGATGATACCAAGAAAGATGGCGAAGAAGACGAAAATGACACATCCGAAAGCGCCGCGGTGACTAACATGGTTGAGAAAGACCAGCGATCACACCCGCCAACAGAAGAAATGCTACGCGCTGCTGATGTGACAACACCAAAGGCCGCTGGCATACTGGCGTCTTCAGAGGCAATCAATGTTGTGCCGCAGGTTCTCAACTCCATCTCGCTCAATAACTCGGGTATGAAGCTGGTCGTCGCCTCGCGTGCTTTTGATAGCTACTTTGAAATCTTCGAGAGCCCCGAGCATGTGCGGTGCATGGAGCTGGATATCGATCTTGCCGGCACCGTGGGCGGAAGCTTTGATGAGCTTGCGAGGCATCACCCGCCTTTGAGGACGGCCATCTCAAATGCTGTAATCGACATGGTCGCCCGAGTGCGCTACCTCGGTATCCAAAAGGCAGAACAGGCTGGCTGGGGTGCCCGACTACTCGCCAACGACGAGACCGGAAAGATTGTCTCTATTAATGAGCATGGCAAAGTGGATAACGCGTGTAGCGCAGCGCAAAAGGGCAAGGCAATCAGCCAACCCGAGGACCCCGACGTCGCCATGGCTGACTTGACAACCTCTAACTCTGGTGAAGCAGACGACAAGGATCGAGAAGCCGCTGCCAGCCACCCCCCGGAGTCGTTCACTCCCTACGTCTACGCCCTGTCCAACTTTCTTACCACCTACGTGTCTAGCTCTTTCTTGAAGAACAATTTCATTGAAAAGGGTGGAATCGAGCTGCTACTTGACATTTGCGAATCGCCTAGCCTTCCCGCCAACTATGGCGACTCCATGGCTTCTCGCGTGTTGAACCAAGTTGTTTCAATGCTTCTCGAGCAAGCCCCAGTACGCGGCCTTCCATCGCTGCTGCGCCGTGCACAGTCTGCTATTGGTCACCTGGAACCCTTATCCTCTAAGGCTGAGGCGCTGCCGCCGTATTTTGGCCCATATCTAGGTACAGAAACGACTGTGACATCTTCCGACGTCCCTCAAACCATGTTGGCCGGCACGAAGATGATCAAGGCGCTTCTGAACGCGCAGACCTTCATCAAGATTATTTCAGAGTGCTTCTCCACCTCGCGGTCTCATTCCTTGCAGTTCTACCCCGTCAATGTCTACGACTACTATTTAAGTCTTGTCAAGTCGATGGGCCCGCTGCTTCGAGGAGTTTTGGCGGAAGAGGCCGGCGAATTGTCCGCTGTTCCCCAGCACTGGTCACTTAGACGCCGTGGGGCAGCCCCCGATGACGACGCTCGCATTGGTAACGAATCGGCCGCAGACCATACTTCTTTGTCAGACGTGATGAAAGACACTGGTAGCTTAAAGCCTGCCGAGGGATCCGACAGCCATGTGGCACCTACAGACGAAGAGCAATCTACTGCTCGCTATCAGAATTATGAAACTCTTCGGCTCTTACTGCACCCGATGATCCCGACTTCTTTTCCACTCTTCCAGAGCTTGGGCAAGGCTCTCCTCCCACGCAGAGAGCTGTCGCATGGAGACACGTATCCACGACCTCGACAGCTGCAAATTGCCAAGGAGCTGGCCGCCACTGTGCTCAACCATCTCGCCCCGTCCGTATCAAGCGAGGAACCAGGCTCGCGCGAATTCCACTACTGGATCATTATGCTTCATACGATACACGAGATGCTCATTGACCACCCCATGGGCAGAGGGCCTGATCGCGGTAACGCACATATTATTCTTCCCGTTCTCCTTGCCTTCAAAGAGCAAGATGGATTAGTGGTGCTGAACTCCATGCTTAAGATTTTTGCCTCAGCGGTTCGCGAAGGAGCCACCGCAGCTGCAGACGAATCTTCCAAGTCCAAGGTCGCAGCATTCGGCTTAAAAAAGGTGCTTGACTTGTACGCTGTGCTTGTCAACGGAAAGTACATCATAGATACGAGCAACCAGTTTAACCTTCAGCGCCAGACGGATCGCTCGCAGACAGTTCCTAATATCTACCAACAAATTGTTGTGGAGCTTCGATATGCAGTGCTTCCTGTCGTGCTGGATCTGTGGGACTCGCCATTTGTTGAGCACGTGTCGGATGCTACAGCAAAGCGCATGCTCGACATACTCAAACAAGTTTCAGCTGCAGAGCAAGAACCACCATCGACGCCAAAAGACAAGGTGCCGTTTAGGTTACTCAACTATACGGACGTCCGGTTCGATTGGAGGCCTCTACATGGTATCATCGACGATTTGCAAAATATTGGCTACGACGAGTCCTTGGTTCATGAGGCAGTGTTCCGCGCCAATGGAAATGCATCAGCGTCACGCGAATATTGTCGAGCACACAAGGCTGGCCTAGCAGGGGCTCGCAACCCGATTCCTGCAGAAGATGCCGACGTCAAAGCCAATAGAGACTCGGAACAGTCAGCGACTAGGCAACGCCCGCCATCGGCTGCAGGCACCGGGACATCCGAAGCAGATCGTATGTCGCTGGACACATTTACGGAAGACGTGGGAGAAAGTGCCCGCGATGAGGCTGAGAGCAGCTCCGCCAGCGCCGTCTCCCAGTCTGTGTCTGCACAGTCGACACCAGGCGACGCCAAAGCCGTTACGGCTGATAACCCTGACCGCGGCAAATTCCCAGGTACCAAGGAAGATCTCGACAATCTACGAGGAAGACTGCGTGGAAACCTGATTGACCAGTCCCTCGACGTCATCCGTACCCATCCAGAGTGCGCTATCGAAGTTTCGGAATTGATTCACGCAATGGTTCTTCAAAACCAGGATCAAGAAGCGCAGGAAGAAGTTGGTTCCACTTTGACATTCGCTTTATCTTCTCTTGCCTTGGATGCTGAAGAGAAGAAAAAGAATGGAAAGTGCATTGCGGCTTATGCTCACTTGCTCGCTCTGCTTTTGCAAGATGAGAACTTCTTTGAATACAATTTGGATGCGCTACGAGACAAGGTAGATGAGTACGTTGCGTTTCTCAAGCTGCCACCGGGATCTGCAGAGGAGCTCCCTCCTTGGATTCCGTATATTTTGCTCGTTTTGGAGCCGCTACTGTCCCACGACGAGAGACCGGTCGCTGCGCAGTGGAAGCCGCCCAAGTCTATTGACGAAGAGGTAGCCTCACCTGTTGTACAGCTTGGCGTCTCTCTGGTGGAAGACCAGCAACGCACAGACATTCTTGACTCCTTGCTAGATCTCTTGCCCCGAGTTGGAAAGGAAGAAGTCCTGGCAACGTCGATATTGAGAGTTCTAGTCATTCTTACAAGGAGGCGGCGCCTTGCTAAACACGTCGGCGAGAAGAAGAACCTTCAAAGGTTGTTCCTCATGGCAAAGCAGTTGGCCGGTCACGGATCGGAGCGCCTGAAGCAAATTAAACTCACCTCGCACATAATAACCATTCTGAGACACGTTATTGAAGATGAGGAGGTTCTGCGCCAAATTGTTCGAGCCGAAATCAAGTCCGAATTTCCCTCGGTGAACCGAAACAACCGTGGGAATGCAGACATGTCCGCATTTCTGCGAACAATGGCACCAGTAGCTCTCCGTGCGCCCGATCTTTTCGTCGAGGTGGCGAACGAAATGCTAAGGTTTGCTCGTTGGGCGCCTCCAGGTGGCGAGACCAACAGACCTAACACTATCATTTTGAAGAGCGAAGGTGGGGATGCATCGGAGGCTTCAGTCGCGGAAAAAGACTCGACACAGCAGACAGGAGGCGCTGTCGCGACAGACGTTAAGCCGTCTACCGAGCTGGCAGACAAAGAAATGGCAGACGCACCCAAACTTGCTGATAGCAAACGACCGGTTGTTGAGAATCCCGATGGCGTCGTTCACTTTCTCTTGTGCGAATTAGTAAATTACCGCGAGGTTGATGACAAAGAGCCAGTTGCGAACACCAAAGAAACACAGTTGGATCTCAACCTCGGCAACACGTCATCAGAATCAATTGCCAAGGACGAGGCTACGCCTGAGAGCAAAGACAAGAAGCAAACGAAACCTCAATTCAAGGCAGAAGAACACCCGATCTTTGTGTACCGATGCTTCCTTCTCAACTGCTTGTCCGAACTCTTGCAGAGCTACACGAGGGCTAAAGTCGAGTTTATTAATTTTAAGCGAAGCGCCCCTCCTCTATCTACTGGAACTCCCATAAAGCCTCGGACCAGCATTCTCAACTACCTCATCTACGACTTGCTCTGTCAGAGTACGCTTACCGGTTCGACAGATAACATTGTGGCAAAGAAAAAGGCCGCTACGTCAGCTCAGACGCAGAAAGTTTTAGTTGCCTTAGTGTCCAAAACGGGTGAAAAGCCCGTGGATCAGAAGCAAGAGAAATTTGCATATGATGACGAGCCTGATCTACTCTTTGTACGCAAGTTCGTACTAGACACCATATTGCGTGCTTACGAGAAGACACCGCTTTCGGACGAGCTTATGGAGACTCGCTACTCCCGATTGCAGTGTCTTGCGGAGCTCATGATCTCCATGATTGGCGACAAGGATAAAGAGCAGAGACCAACTAGCCGGGCGACGGACAAAACCCAGTCTCGGTCGCAGGCTCAGCTCAGACGTCTCATGTACGAAAAGGGCTATCTAGACAAGCTGACATCCTCCATCGCCGAACTCAACCTGAATTACCCAGGCGTCAAAAGGGCAATCAAATACGTCCTCCGTGTTTTACGCATCTTGACAGACACTGCGAAGGAGCTTAGCCACTCCAACCTCGTGCCTTCGGATCCGCAGGCCGATCACAGCGATGATGATTTCGAATCCACATCTTCCCTCTCGGATGCTGATGATGATCGAGAAGAGACGCCAGATTTGTATCGAAACTCGGCACTCGGTATGTTGGAGCCCAGAGATGAAGACGACGAGTCCGAGTCCGATGATGAGGATCATGACGCCGACATGTACGGCGATGATTATGACGAGGAGATGGACTATGGCGACGAAGAAATGTCCGATGGTGAAGACAACATCAGTGACGAGGACGAAGAGCTGAGTGAAATGGGCGAAATTGAAGGTCTGCATGGCGATCCAGGCGTTGTCGAGGTAATCATGGACGACGAAGACGACGATGGAGAGGACGATGAAGACGACGAGGACGAAGATGACAGCGAAGACGACGAGGACGACGACGGCGACTCTGCTGACATGGATGATATGGATGACAGAGTGGAGATTATCGATGAGGACGGCAACCCCATCGACGACGACCCAGGATGGGAGAGCGAGAGTGATCTTGGCGAAGCTGACCAAGATGTCGACGACATCGATTATGAAGCAGAGGTGCAAGATGAGGATGATGTGCACTTGCACGGCATGGGCGGCCGAGAATTACTCGACAATATGGCACGCGCCATCATGGGTGATGGCGATGGGTACGAGCCGGAACTCATGGAAGGCATGGATGAGCATTACTTGGATGATGGCCAAGAAGACGGTGGTAAGACCCCGCCCACCAATAGTATTGTGCGCGGTTACTGACATACGCTTGCAGAGGACGATGATGATGAGGAAGAAATCGAAGACGAGGAGTATTTTGACGAAGATGACGAATATCCGCGTAAGTTTTGTTATGACGACCTCGTTATTCTTTCTCTAACTCTTAAGTAGCCGAGGGCCACCAACCGTTCATGCCTAACCTCGGATGGGATAACATGAACCCCGGAATGGACGGCGGCCACCATCATATAATTATGCGAGAAGGGCATCGTCGACCCGTCTTCGCGAGAATGGACCATCGTGGCGGCATGCCTCCACGCTTTATGGCAGGTCCCGGCCGAGACATTGGAGGTATGTATAGAGAAAACGAGCGAAACGAGAACTGCAGCTGACAAGGGCTTCTAGACTTCCAAAGCTACTTTTCCCGAGTACACAGAAATGGGGGACAGAACAATCCAAACCAAGAGGATGGAGCCAACCCGTTGCTGCGAAGGTCCAATGCTGAAGGTGAGCACGCTCCTCGACCAGGCCACCCGAATAGTTTTGGCCTCCGTATTCCGGAAGCAGTGTTCAATTCTGGTGGCCGTCACATGGATGGCCCAATGGGCCTTCTTGGCGAACTTATGGAATTTCTCCCTATGATGAGCCGCAATGGCAACGGGCAACATGCTTTCCACGTCCAGATCACCGGTCCAGGTCCCCGTGGCCCGGATTTCGGACCGCCCCGCCTTGGACGCAGCGACAACCGCCGCGAATACTCCCAGGAGCCTCATCAAACTGTAGCATTCTCGACTGAAACTACGGTGGCACGGTATAGCGAGGAAGCCAGAATGCTTTTCGGCGCAAACCATGTGGCAGAGGCTTCCAAGCTGAGCAACGCCATCAGTGCCGCCCTTACACCCGCTGCTCTGGAGCTAGAGAAGAAATTACGTGCTGCCGAGGAGGACCGGAAGCGAGAGGAAGAGGCACGAAAGAAGCTCGAAGAGGAAGAGCGGCAAGCCAGAGAAGCTAAGGCGGCCGAGGAGAAGGCTGCTAAAGAAAAGGCAGAAGCAGAGCTACGTGAGCAAGAAGCACTTCAGGCTGGAGCAGCAGCTGAGGCTGAAGGTGGGAGCACTGCGATGGAAGGCGTAGAGACCGCAGAACCCGCCTCTGCAGCGGCCGGCGGCGAGCAATCGTCGGCGCCGCGAGTGATGACAACAATAAGGGGAGAGGAAGTCGACGTCACGGAGCTGGGCATAGACCCCGACTACTTGGCAGCGCTCCCTGAAGAGTTCCGAGAAGAAGTCATTGCTCAGACGATAAGCGAGCGACGATCTCAGGCACGCCAAACCGCTCCTACCGGGGAGCCACCGACGGAAGTCTTCCAAGAGTTCCTCGATGCCTTGCCCGAGGAATTACGTCTGGAGATTGCACAACAAGAGGTCCAGGAGCAGCGTCGACGACAGCGAGACGAAAGCCGGCGCCAAGCCACTGGAGGTGTCCAGGGGATGCTTCCAGCGGATATGGATACCGCGAGCATCTTGCAGTCATTTGCTCCTGAGTTACGCGAACAGGTCCTGATTGACCAGGGACAAGATCTCATGGACCATCTTCCGCCAGAGATGGCGGCTCAGGCTAGATTGTTGGCTGATCAACATGGCGGAAGAATCCGTCACCGTGGTGCGCCACCAATCGTACTGCCAGGTGGACATCAGAGAGCCGTCCCCGGCCAAGTTGTCGGCGCCTCAAACAACAAGGCCCCCAACGACGGCAAGCCGGCACGCAAAACTGTCATTCAGATGATTGATAAAGCGGGTGTTGCCACACTTCTTCGCTTAATGTTCATTACGCAGCAAGGCTCCTTCAGAAACTATCTCTTCGGCGTGTTCGCCGATGTCTGCGAGAATCGCCAGAGCCGCCTGGAGGTAATCAGCACTGTCCTTCAGATACTTCAGGATGGTACAACGGACATCCATGCGGTAGAACGGAGCTTTGGCCAGCTTTCTATCAAGGCAAAGCGATTGAAGGACAACAAAGAGAACAAGGATCGAGACATGGAGCAACGCACGCCGCAGAATCTCAAGCGCACGCTCACAACCTTGAGCGTTGCAAATACGGCACACACTAGTTCGGAGACATCTCCTCTCCTAATTGTCCAGCAGTGTCTTGACCTTCTTGTTGACCTCTGCATTCGGAACCCTCATGTTGCTTGGCTATTCCTAACAGAGCATGAGATTGTTGGCGCAACGATTAGAAAAGCATTCAGAGGCAAAGGCAAGGTCAAGGACTCGAGGGCCAATAAGTTTGCCATCAATACTCTCTTGGCCCTCCTGGACCGCGAACTGGTCACGGAGAACTCTACAGTCATGACTCACCTTGCTGATCTCCTCAACCGCGTTACCATCCCGCTTCAAAACCTTGAACGGCGACGAAAGGAGTCATTGGATGGAACAGCTGTCCCGGAAAAGCCAGATGCAGAGGACGCTACCAAAGCCAAGAAGAGCGAAGATGCTGAGGGCACTGCTGCTGAAGGAGCGACAAAGGATTCAGAGCAAGCAGACGGCACAGCACCACAGGCGCCAAAGCGAACTCGTCAGCTGCAACCACCTCTGATTCCCGAAGAGAATCTCACCCTTGTTGTGAGAATATTCGTCGCGCGAGAGTGCAGCTCCAAGACCTTCCAGAACACCATTGCAACCATCAAGAACCTCTGCACCATTCCAGGTACAAAGGCTATATTTGGCCAAGAGCTCACCAGACAAGCACGAGCTCTCAGCGAGAATATTGTTGCTGATCTGAACGACCTTTTGCCACATATTCTCGCAGCTACGTCCGGTACCGAGATCCAGGGCGTTGCTTTAGCCAAGTTTTCACCTGGCGCTTCAGAGCAGAACAAGCTTCTCCGAGTTCTCACAGCATTGGATCATTTGTTCGATGTTAAGAAGAAGAGTGGCGACGCGAGCCCCGACAGCGCGAACACAGACAAGCAAGACTGGCTCACACCACTCTACCACAACGAGACCTTTATTGGCATGTGGGATAAACTAAGCGCTTGCTTGAGCGCGATCCGGCAGCGAGAGAATATGTTGAGCGTTGCCACGATTCTCCTGCCATTGATAGAGTCGCTCATGGTTGTATGCAAAAATACGACGGCTCATGACGACACAGCCCCGAGCCAGCCTACAAAGGAGGGATCGACAGCTAGCCCGCAGCCAGAGTCACAAACGGCAAGCTTGTTCTTTACCTTCACCGAGGAACACCGCCGGATACTCAACGAGCTTGTGCGCCACAGCCCCAAGCTCATGTCTGGAACCTTTGCCTTGTTAGTTCGCAACCCCAAGGTATTGGAGTTTGACAACAAGCGCAACTACTTCAACCGCAGTGTTCACTCGCGAAGCCAAAGCAGTGGCCGTCCCTCGTACCCGTTGCAGCTTTCCGTTCGACGCGAATCAGTCTTCCGCGATTCGTTCACGGCCCTGTACTTTAAGTCGGGCGATGAGGTTAAATACGGCAAGCTCAATATTCGATTCAATGGCGAGGAAGGCGTGGACGCGGGCGGTGTAACCCGCGAATGGTTCCAAGTCCTGGCACGCCAGATGTTTGATCCAAACAATGCTTTGTTCATTCCGGTCTCGTCCGACCGCACGACCTTCCACCCGAACAAGCTGAGCAAGTATCAGCAGGACCCAGAGAACCCTCAACTCGACCACTTGATGTTCTTTAAGTTCATCGGTCGCATCATCGGCAAAGCACTCTACGAAGGACGACTTCTGGACTGCTTCTTTAGCCGTGCGGTTTACAAACGCATTCTTGGAAAGTCTGTTTCAGTCAAGGATATGGAGTCTTTCGACCCAGACTACTACAAGTCTTTGTGCTGGATGCTTGAGAATGACATAACCGACATTATCACTGAAACCTTTTCAGAGGAGGAGGACGAGTTTGGTGTGATGAAGACTGTGGATCTTGTTCCCAACGGCCGTGATATTCCAGTGACGGACGAGAACAAGCACGAATATGTCCGTCTTGTTGTTGAGCACAGGCTGCTTTCGTCGGTCAAAGACCAGATGGAGGCTTTCTTGAAGGGTGAGTACCATTGGCACGAGCCAGTTTATTTTGAACGCAATAGGAACTAACTATTTGAACAGGATTCCATGAAATCATCCCTGCGGAACTCATCTCTATATTTAACGAGCAAGAGCTAGAACTGCTTATTTCTGGACTCCCCGATATCGATATTGACGACTGGCGAAGCAACACGGAGTACCACAACTACACACCGTCGTCTCAACAGGTGCAGTGGTTCTGGCGAGCGGTCAGATCTTTCGACAAGGAAGAGCTTGCCAAGCTGCTGCAGTTTGTTACAGGAACAAGTAAGGTGCCGCTCAATGGGTTCAAGGAACTCGAGGGCATGAACGGCATCAGCCGCTTCAACATTCATCGTGACTACGGCGACAAAGACCGCCTCCCCACTTCTCACACTTGCTTCAACCGTAAGTACGCCTACTTAAGTTCGATTGAGGCCAGTAGCTAACCCACTCTCATAGAACTTGATCTGCCAGAGTATGACAGCTACGACGCCCTGCGTGCTCAGCTTGTCAAAGCCATCACGGCCGGTAACGAATACTTTGGTTTCGCTTAAAGAAAGACATTGCAAGCATATAGAGGGAGGATAGTGCTTTTAAGAGAGAGCGTGCTACAAGCATGGCCTTAGAGTGTAATTTTACGGCATGATTTTCATTTGGAAGGGAGGAAGAGGCCTGGCTGGGCTGCAAGTGTCCATTCGAAGCTTGTTTGCTGAGGAGAAGTGCAGGTCTTCTCGGCTCGTTGCAAGCCCGAATGGTGCGCGATCGCAGCGAAGGCACCGAAACAGGCATTCAATGATTTTAGTAGTACAGTACAGAAATTTGTAATTAGAAAAATACAGGCGTTAACATTGACATGCCGATATAAAAACTGATGTGAGCTTCTGGTAGGACGTGTGGCGTCTGCGTAGGGGTGGTATTGTCTGCCTTGGCAAACGGAAACACGGAGATACTAGCAAGTTAAAGGTTGAAGAGATAGTTTAGATTGGATCAAGAATGTATTTTGATATTTCAGAAATGCGTCCTAATACATTCGTGACATGAGAAGGGGAAAATGCTGGCTCCTCTATCCGGAAAGCACAGCATGAACCCCCGTGGCGCGAAGAAATTTCGTCATTCCCAATGCATGCAAAAAGGTATGAATTTCCCACAAAAAATAAAAAAGAAACCCAGGTCCAAGTTCCACGATACTTGCCCCGAGTAGTTTTCCTTCCTTTTTTACTTTCCTTTTACTTTTTTATTTCATCCACCTCACCACCTCACTCCTTCAACGTAAAACTCTTTAAAACGCCAGAAAAACCCCGACAAAAAGATTTTACTTGCGCATGGAGCTGGCGCGGCGCTTGCGGGCGTCGGCCTTGTTGGCCTTGGCCTCGGCGACACGCTTGGCGAGAATCTGAGCGTACTCGTTCTGTAGTGTTGTTAGTTATTTGGACGCGTTTGTGTTGGGAACGCAAAGAAAACTTACGGCCTCGTCCTTGACCTTCTCGGCCTGGCGGCGCTTGAGGGCAGCGCGGTGGCGCTTGTGCTGGAGGCGCTGGGGGGTAACCAGTCTCTGGATCTTGGGGGCCTTGGTGTAGGCCTTCTTGTCCTCACCCTTAGGCTGGACCTCGCGGCGAATGACGTACTTGCGGACCTATTGACGAGTCGTCGGTGATTAGTTCTCAAGTCTTTTGATATGGTAGTAGAGCTATTCGGTCTCTCGCTCTCCGTCTGGAAGGGGTGGGTGAGTTTTCCCTGGCTGTGTTGCTGCTCTGGCACAGTAGCAAGAGACTACGCAATAAGGAAAAAAAACTTCCCACCCTTTCCATCAGGAGGTGTGTTCATCTCACACTCTATCCGAGGAACCGCTGCATTCCAAATTCAACCCCTCCAACGCAGCGGTCCGGGATAGGCGATGACCGAGTATGATGGACGGAGGATAAAACATACATCGTCATCCTTGGTGAGGCCGAAGAAGCGGCGGATCTTGGAGGCGCGCTTGGGGCCGAGGCGCTTGGGGTGGACGACATCGGTCAGGCCGGGGATGTCGGCCTCGCCCTGCTTGACGACGGAGAGGGCCAGGACGGACAGGTCCATGCCGGTGATGCAGCCGCGGACGGACTTGCGCTTGCGCTCACCAGTGCGGCGGGGGCGGTAGCAGGAGTGGCCGTCGGCGAGGAGGAGGCGGACACGGTGGGGGGACAGGACACCCTGCTTCATGGGGAAACCCTGCTTGTCGTTGCCACCGGTGATGCGGAAGATGTAGCCCTTGAACTCGTCGCCGAGAGAGTCGCCGGGGACCTCAGCGCCCATCTGTTATAGCGTGTGTTAGTTTTTCCGTGTGTCTCTTGCGGTTGGACCGGGGTTTCGGGTAAAGACGTACGCGCTTCTCCATGAAGGCGTTGACCTTGCGCTCATCCTCAATCTCGATGAGCTTCTGGCTGCCATTGGCAGGGTAGGAAATGTTCAACTAGTAGGGCATTGTTAGCATGGCGATTGTTTCATTATTGTTGGCGAGGATGGGCGTCCGGCAGAAGAAGGAGAGACGTTCGACGATGGTAAACACAAAAATTATTTTGTCGAGGTGGTCGAGACAGCCTCAATGGATTGCCGAAGTCGTTGAATTGGTCGTTGGTAGCCGTCGTCGAAAACCATCTCTCCTATGCCTGCCTTTGCCCTTTTCCCTCTCGAATAAAGAAATACACACCTTCATATTGCCAGTTTGTGGTGGTGCAAGTTTGTCTTGACCTGGCTGCCGTGAAGTCGGATGGTGATGGATGGGAGTGGGTTAGTGGGAAGGGTCGGTCAGTTCTTGCGCACACGAGAAGGAAAGGGAAAATTTGGGCGAAAAATCGAGAAAGTGTGTGCCGCTAGGGTTCGCGAAAGGCGGCCGCCAATGAGAGCGCGGCGTTGAGGGTGGAGACGGTGCAAGGAAAACCCGGATCCACCCTTTTGGCAAAGTGTGGCTGGTGGGTTTGTTTGGGGAGGACGACTGTGCCACAGGTGATGGAACAGCCACACATTTGACCAGAAGAGGCAGGCAGCTCTTGTTAAGCTGTTACGCAACCTCGCGACGCTCATATGAGCTCTCAACTGGTCATCCTCGTCATCATCTTTAACGGTTCTACATGTCGCATTCACGACTGCAATAGTGCACGAAACAACCACATACTCCATTTCATACTTTTTCTTTCTACCTATAAACACGGATATAATTAAAATAAATTCTTGAAAATGTCATCAATAACGATACACCCGCCAAAGCCAGACCAGAAGCCTGAAACCTCAAACCCGCTCCCAACCCTGCTCCAGACACCATCCGGCCTCGCCATCCTCGAGCTGCAAGGGAGCATAAACTTGCCCCAGGACAGTGACGGCAAGACCCTCCCGGACACGCAGATTGGGCGCCTCGAGTTCCCGGACTACGACCCTGCCAACGCCGGCAACTCGGACTGGATGAAGCGCGTGCACATGTACGTCGGGCAGCACCAGCGTCTCACCGGCGAGGTCAAGAAGCTGCCGCGGTCCATTGCCGTGGTGCGGAGACGCGAGAACAAGATGGTCGAGGGCTCCGGCGGCAAGCGCATGGAGGAAGGCGAGAACCTCGAGATGCTGGAGATTGTCCAGTACAAAATCATGTTTGGGAATCGGCCGGAACCTGTTGGGACGGCCAACGCGTCATAATCGCACTGAAAAGAGTTCTCAAGATAATTTTGTACAATTCTTTTTATGTATTTATGAGTTAATGACAATGTCTTATTTGGGTTACAAAATCATGAAACTCTCCGTATGTAAATTATGTTGCCAATGCACGGCACAGCTCCTCGACTCGTTTTACACTGACTACCCGCCTCTCTGGATCCGGTGCCTCGGAAATAAACACCAAAGCCAGCATGAGTGCCGCATCCAGTCGCAAAAACGTCTCTTCCGATGGCGAAATCTCCTCTACATCGCGAAAGCGGTTGTAAGCCGGGAGGAACTCGTCCATGGGTCGTTCCGCATGCTCCAAAACACGACAAATGTCCACCATTGCCGGCCCGACTAGCGCATTCGTCCAGTCAAACACGGCAATAATCTTGCGTTTTTTAACGCGAAAGTTGACGTCGCGGTAGTCCATATGCAAGAGGCAGTTGGGTAGTCGGCGCAGCTGTTCCGCAATTGGTCGTAGGACAGCCTCGTCCGGAATCCAGCTCTTTGCCGCCGGTTCCGCAATGGCAAACTGCTTGAAACGCCGTAGCATCCTTTCTACTAGCGTTGTCTCAATGGCATTCGTATTTTCCATGGCCACAAGCGGCTTATCCTCGTCCAGGCTGCCCAGCGGCGTGGAGTGAATCAGCGCCAACACCCTGCCCATGTCGCTGACGGAAGGTTCGCTGCCGTCTGTTTCGACAAACTCGCAGACCATGGCTGGGTACCCGTCAATCTCGTAGTAGCCATGCGCCTTTGGCACGGGGACCGGCCCGGCGCTGAGGAGGTCGTATATTTGCTTCTCTTGCTTGACAAGGTCGGCGGCGTTGGTATTGGGGTCGTTGACGTTTTGAAAGACCTTGTACTTGGGGATGCGCAGTATAACCTGGCCACGGGCGGATGAAGTAGCGCGGTAGACTCTAGATTCGAGGCCCTCTGCTATGGATTGCAGGTCTGTAAGGCCGGCTTGCTCTGCAAATACTGTGACGAGATCCATTGCAGCGGTGCTCCAAGTACAGCTGTGGACCTGGCGCTGCTTCGACTCTCGGTAATGTATACGGCCTCAAGTACATAGACACAAATGTTTAGTATGCCCAAAATATGATTACTTTGGGGGCTGCTGCTGCTGTGTATTTTGCATGATTTCGTGCTGGTGTAAGGATAAAAACGTTGAGTCACGCTGCCCCTCACACCGAAAGTGCCCGTCCGCCAGCGAGGCTGATCTCAGACAGCGTCAATTGGCTCCAATACAGCATAAAATGTAGGATGACACAAGAAACTACCAGGAAAGCTGGCTGTTTCTTTAATCGTGATATTTTACTATTTTTCGTCTATTGGGTTTTATTTTTATTGTGTCTCTCGAGCCAGTCCTACCCAGACGCACCAGCCTCGAGCTCCAACGGCTTCGTCCTGCCCAACCCATCCTTGCCATAATAATCCATGGGATAAACACCTTGCTGCGTCCAGTCGTCCCTCACGCCCAGCGCGACAAGCGCCTCATACGGCGTCAGCAGCGGCCGCGGGAACGCATACCCCCAATCTATACTCAACCGCGGACACGCGACCTGCACCCAGCACTCGACGTCGCTCATCATGGCCAGCTTGCCCGGGAAGATTTCGCTCAGCAGCAGGTTAATCCAGGGGATGCCCCTTTCCTTGAGCTGCTTCTCAATCAGCGCCATGGTATGCGGATTACCCTGGCGTCCCAGCGAGCCGAGAATCAGGCCCCAGCGCTTCGCCTTGCGCGCCGTCTGCACCGCCTGCCGACGGACCGTCTGCATCTCGTCGTGCTCGTACTTTTCGCGGGTGAGCTTGCGCGAGTAAGGGTCGTAGCGGTACGCGGGGATGGACGGGTTGTGAATCATGATGCTCTCGAGGTGGAAGCGGCCGTCGCCGAGGTACAGGATGAGGTCGACGTTGTCCTCGTCGCGCAGGCGCGGGGACGTGCAGCCGAGAATCTCGCCCTTGCTGAGGGGCGCAATCTGGGGCACGAGGACGCGAAAACCCGCGGCCTCGAGGGTGCCGCGCACGCCGTGGATGGTGGCGTTGAACTGGATGGTGCCCACGAGGGCGACCGTCTTGCCGGTGGCAAAGTTGCGCTCGAGCGACGCCAGCAGGTGCGCCGTGTCGATGCTAATGTCGACAAAGACGTACAGCGTCTTGATCTTGGTCACGTCGACGGGGATGAGGCAGCTGTGCGCGTAGTGCACCAGCATGTCGCAGCCCAGCGCCCGCGCCGTGTAGTCGTCTATGCAGCACGCGCCGTAGGTGACGTCGCCCATGATGAGCGTCTCGATGCCTGGGCAAAACTGCGTCAGGATGTCGGAGATGGTGGTGGCGAAGAGGAGAAGGCCCTCGGGCATCTGCAGCGCAATCTTGGTCGCG
Source organism: Lecanicillium sp. MT-2017a (assembly GCA_003056585.1). Classification (NCBI taxonomy): domain Eukaryota; kingdom Fungi; phylum Ascomycota; class Sordariomycetes; order Hypocreales; family Cordycipitaceae; genus Lecanicillium; species Lecanicillium sp. MT-2017a. The sequence continues at coordinate 39,359 of PXYN01000189.1, read as the reverse complement.
CCCGAGGTGCGGATGCGGTGGATGGTTTTGGGGATCTCGAAGCTGTAGTTGGCCGGAAGCAGCGCGATCGCTTCCTTGAGGTTGGGGTCCTCGGAGATTTCGGGCGGTACCCGGTTGAGGAGCCTAGGCGCTCTTCTTGGTTTGGCGGCTGGAGTTGTGAAAGTAATGTTAGTGTATGCTCAGATATCATGTATGGGAGAAGTGAATCTCATACCTTGCAAAGCACCGCTCTCTCCCGTGGCAGCCTCGCCTCCCTTCTTGGACACCGCCTCCGCAGCCGCTCTCCTACCGACGAAGCGCTTCTTGGGCTGCTTTACCGTCGGCTGCTCCTGGTCTTGGGGCTGTGTATGTGACGACTCGGCCTGAGCCATCTGCGACTCTTCGATATCCGCCGCAAGGCCTAGGTCGACCTGCGCCCTGTCGTCCTCCATCCTGGGCGGGGTACCGCTATGAGGGAAAATATGAGGAGTAGCCTTATATAAGATAGCGTAAATTTAGTCCGCAGGGCTTGTAAAATTATTAAAGGCCGCTGAATGACCTTTTGGTCTGGCCGGGCGAGTTTTTGGGTGTGAAAATTATTTGGGTGTTGCGGATTGCGCCAATAGGATTGAGTCTGATTCTCACTGTTGAAAAAGTGCCACCAGCGCCAGTGCCCACTCTTATCCGCCCGCCAAGGTGCCACTCGAAGACTACAGGCGCAACTACAGCTCGCAGACAGTAAAGCGATCGCGGTTGACTTTGGTATTTGCATTAAATTAAAACGAGGTTATAAACAAAATATTCAAAAATGACATTAACTCATTTCCTCTCGTCCGTAGACGAGGTTGTCGCCCTAGCGCCTATATGTAGCGCGGGGCTCTGTACTGTCCCTCTCTACCCATCATCCTCGTCCATCTCGTTGTCCTTCTTCTTCTGTCCCTTGACGCTAAAGCTATAGGTAGCCTGCAAGACGTAGGGATCGTCTCCGGGCCCGTAAATCTGCTTGTCGTTGCGCATCCACTCGGGGTTGTTGATGCCGTCAATGTAGTCCTCGACCTCCATGACGACGCAGCCGTACTGGGGAATGGTGCGGGGAAAGTCGGTGTCGTTGTGGATGCCCTGGGTCGTCTTGAGGGCCAGGCTGCCGTTTTGGCCGTTGCAGCTGTAGATTTGGAAGGCGGGCTGGTCGCTGTAGACGTCGAGCGTGATGCCGGACCAGTTGGACGCGAGCTGGGCGACGGGGCCCTCGGTGCGCCAGTTGTAGGAGCCGAGCTGCTCGCGGTTGACGAGGTAGCAGTTGTCTGGCGCAGCGGTGTTAGTATCGGCACCTACAAAGAAAAAAAAGACCATTTTAGCAAAGACTTACCATATCCAGTGCAGTTGAAGCCGCAGTTGCCCTTGAGCTCGTCCTTTTCAATATCCTCGCCCAGCTGCTTGGGCTTGCTCCACCAGTCATTGACGGAGCCATTCTTGTTGACGACAATGTCGCCGTTGGGAATGAGAATGTTGTCGACGCTAATGCGCTGGCCGCTGTAGGGCAGCCACAGGGTGTGGTTGAGGGCCGTGTTGGTCTCGTTGTTGGCGAAGCCGTCGAGGTTCCAGTAGGTGTGGCTGCTGAGCATGATGGGCGTCTTCTTGGTCGTGGCCATGGCAATCATCTTGATGTGCCAGTCCATGCCCTCGAGCGTATAGGTAATGTACGAGACGACCTCGCCGGGGAACCCTTCCTTGCCATCGGGATCCACGAGCATAAACGTGATGCTCGAGTCGGTGTGGGCCACGACGGTGAAATTGCGCCAGTCCCAGCCATCGGGCCCGCCGTGCAGCGTGTTGACGCCGTCCGGGTTGTCTTCCGTGGGGTTCTCGTTGGGCTTGACGTTGTACTTTTTGCCGTCAATCTCAAAGGTGCTGTTCTTGATGCGGTTGGCGTAGCGGCCGGGGACGCCGCCAAAGTGAGGGTGCTGTCTGTCCTCCTCGTAGTAGGTGGCGTTGTCGAAGCCGGCGACGACGTCGCGCTCGAGGCCGTACTGGTCCTTGACCATGAGGTTGGAGACGGACGCGCCGTAGCGGATGAAGGCGGCGCGCAGGCCGCCGTCGCCGCCGTTGATCCAGTACTTGCCGTCCTTGTCCGGGCCCTTGCCGGTAGAATTGCCGCTCATGGTCATGGTCATGGTGTCGGCGCTGGCGAGCTGCGGCAGGGCGGCCGCGGCCAGGGCAACGAGGCTGGCTGTGAGCTTCATGGCGATGGTTGGCTCAGCCTGTGTGCGCTTGGTTTGGTGTTTTGATGCGGGAGGAGCTGTGCTTTGTCTCTGTTTGGCGCAACCAATTCAGTCCAGTAGTAGAGTATTCCAGCGGTCGATAGCAAAGCAATAAAGCAATGTACAGAGAAACAAAAACGAGAAAGCAGCACAAACAAAGCTGCAGAGGGAGGGTGGTGACAGCTATTTATGAAATCGGCCCGCCTGCAGAACCAGAAAAACATGAGCGATCAGTCAGTCGGGGTCCAACGCAACGCAACGTCACGGAACGAGCTCGACAAGCTACGCTTTTCGTCTTGTTTTCCTTCCCCAAAACAGGCCGAGCAGCGAATCCTTCCCCCACACGGATTGGCAGCTAACCTACCTAGTCCACGTAGCTCACGTACTGTAGCTCATGTACCCGCGCTAATAGGAAAAGGATGCGAGCAACCACCAACAATTGCGCGAGGAGTGACCGGGGAAGCAAGGTCGCGGATGCGCAGAAATGACCTTAGTAGCAATGCGCCAGTCCCTAACAGGCAACGAGCAACAGTGGTGGGTGCGACGCTGTGATGCAACGAAGATCTGGGGGGACGACGGGACGAAGGACCGCCTTTGTTTCCCCGCTCGCTCACACCCTCAGGCAGGCAAGGTCTCTTCTTGCGCGTTGCCTTCTGTTTTAGAGTAGCACGACCGTTGCGCTCATGTTCCATTGTGCCTTGAAACAGTTGCATTCTTGACCGCTGCGACCTCTCTAACCGGTATATCAGAACCTCATTTCTCCAATACCCGTAGCCTCAGAATTCCCCAAGAACAATAGCTTCGGCTCTCCATCCTTCCCCATCACAGTCCGTCTGTTGACTGGTGCGCTTACTCCAGCGGAAAAAGTCGCCGGTGATGTCACGAAAAGAAAGACCAGCCACACTCGCTCGCCCATCTCACCTCGCCCGAACCGCTTTAGCCAGGTTAGGGGCACGATTCCCTTTTTCTCAAGGTTCCTCTTTTCGCTGCCGACTTGCCCGAGCCTGGGCGATCAAAGGTCCAAAAAGCCAGCCTTCTTTCCTGGTTCCCCGCCCGCCACTCGGCGCCGCCGCAGCCGTAGCCAAGAACGAGCCTACAAGTATCCGACGGGAATAGCCACTCTTCCTACCTGTAGCAGCAATATGTTTCTGCCATACTCGCTCTGCATAGTAGTATTCTAATAAATCAACATCCTTCACAAGGACAGAAAAAAAGCATTAGCATCCTCCCCCCATCCCTCTGCGTTGGTCTGATCCCCTTCACAGCCTCGCCCTGCCCTGTCCTGTTCATCCATGCGGGGAACAATCCCCAGTGCAACACCCGCTGAACAGAACCGTTCTAGCGCACCATCCTAGCGCCAACACCGGCCCTTTCCAGCCACCGCAGCAGCTCCCCGCACCACCACCACCTTTTACGATGAGCACCAAAGATTACTCAATTCAGGCGACAGCGGGCGCAGCCTTCTTCTGCCCAGTCAAGGTCCCCGCATGCAAGTCAACAAGCACCTGCACCTTCGCTGGTGGCTTACGCACATGCGTCTCCTTCGCTCGTATCTTTTTGTAAAATGCTAGAAGAAAAAAAAGGCCCGAAAGGATGCAGCGGCCAGCAGCTCTTGCCTACAGCAGTTGGCTTCCCGCAGGCTTTCCGGGCTACATGGCCGTGTCCACATTGACATCACATTGTTCACAGGCACCTTGATCATAGCAACTCTCTATAACTCTTGCATTGTATGCGAAACAGAATGACACTAAAAAAACAAATCAAAAGCTCGGCTTCTTATGTGCGTTTCCTTGCCAAGGACAACAACCCTTCACTTCAATCCGCCCTCTCTTTCCGTCACGTCGCACAACGCGCAATCGACAACCCATAGCATTAACGATAATGGACAATACTGCACATTAGCAACTTTCAACTCTCGGCAACTTTACATGCGGGCCACCTATGCGTCAATCAGGTGCCCCTCGTCCTGCTGTTGGTCGTTCGACGCCACCTCCTCGCGAGCCTTGCCCTTGGCCTTGGCATCCTTTTGCGCACGCTGGTAGTACTCGTTGAGCACCTTGTTGGGGATACGGTTGAGGAGCTCCTTGGGGTAGATGCGCAGCAGGCTCCACGCCAGGTCCAGAGACTCGAAAATGGTTCGCGACTCGTACTGGCCCTGGTTGATAAACTGGCGCTCAAACTTCTCCAAGAACTCCAGCGACAGCTTGTCTTCGGCCGACAGAGCCTCTTCACCGACGACAGCCTTCATGGCCGCGGCGTCACGACCAATGGCGTACTTGGCGTACAGCTGGTTGGAAACATCACCGTGGTCCTTGCGAGTCATGCCCTCGCCGACGGCAGACTTCATCAGACGCGACAGCGAAGGCAGCACGTTGATCGGCGGGTAGATGCCGCGGTTGTCCAGAGCTCGGTCGACAAAGATCTGTCCCTCCGTAATGTATCCCGTCAAATCGGGAATGGGGTGCGTAATATCCTCGTTGGGCATGGTCAGAATGGGAATCTGCGTAATGGAGCCATTGCGTCCCGTCACACGGCCAGCTCGTTCGTAGATGGTGGACAAATCAGTGTACATGTAACCGGGGTAACCGCGACGACCGGGCACTTCTTCTCTGGCAGCAGACACCTCACGAAGAGCGTCGCAGTAAGCAGAGAGATCGGTAAGAATAACCAGGACGTGCTGTTCGAGCTGGTAGGCGTAGTATTCGGCAGTAGTAAGGGCCAGGCGAGGGGTAATGATACGTTCGATGCTATAATCGAGTCAGTATTCAGCACGCGCAAAAGCACCTCGTTTTGGCATCGTCAACATACGTAGGATCGTTGGCAAGGTTAAGGAAGAGAGTGGTGCGCTCCAGACTGCCGTTCTGCTCAAAGTCTCGCGTGAAGAAACGGGCCGTCTCCAAGTTGACACCCATGGCACCAAAGACAATGGAGAAGTTCTCTTCGTGTCCGTCGTGGGTGCCCTTGTTGGTGACGCCCTTTTGCTTGACCAAGCTGGCCTGTCGGCAAATCTGAGCGGCAATTTCGTTATGGGGGAGACCGGAGGCGGAGAAGATGGGAATCTTTTGGCCACGAGCAATCGAGTTCATCGTATCAATGGCAGAGATACCAGTCGAAATCATTTCCTCGGGGAATTCCTGCGATACGTCAGCCTCGCGGACACCAATTGTCAGAGAGTGAAACCTACACGAGCATACGGGTTGATCGGGCTACCGTTGATGTCGAGGTATTCCTCCGCGAGGACCTTGGGGCCCTTGTCGATGGCGCGTCCGGAACCATCAAAGATACGGCCCTGCATGTCCTGGGAGACACCGAGCTTCAAGCTGTCACCGGTGAATTCGACCTTGGTCTGTTTTCGTTGCGTTAGCCTCCGGGTAGCAGATGGCATGGCCTGCTGGTCTCATCATACCTTCTTCACATCGATACCGGAGGTGCCTTCGAAGACCTGAACGACAGCTCGGTCGCCTGCCAAGATGTTAGCACCAGCCACTGAATACGTAGCCAAATCCGTCTACCAACCTCGAGCTTCAAGGACCTGTCCAGATCGCTCCGTTCCATCGGGCAGAGTCAGAGTGACAATCTCGCTATACTTGGGAAATTTGACCTGTATCACCAATCAGCACTTTACGTTCCATCAACACGAGCCGGGGCCGGAGCCGAGCCAGCCCTTGCCAGGTAGCTTGGCAGCCGGGCTAAGGGCGGACATCGTCATGGGGACAGGGCAGGCCGCCGTACATTGTCAAGGATGACCAGAGGGCCGTTGATACCGCCAACGGTATTGTACCGGATTCGCGGGATGATGGAGTACGACGACGATTCGCGCGGGTCCGACATGATGGACTCGGGTGCGTGACGACTGCACAGACGACTTCGGTGGGGTGATCGAGGTTACCAGCAGCCAGGCAGCAGGTAAAAAATAGTCGGGGCGGGCGACCGTGGCGAGAGCAGACGCAGGTAATTGCTTCGTTTGTCTGCCGCGCGCTGATGGGAGAGGGTTGGCCTGGAGGGTTGAGCAGCGGTCGCAACAGGAGGATGGGCGGAGTGCTGATGGGCAGAAGTGACGAGGGTGGCCGCTGAGCTAGAAACGGAGGTTGGAGGAGGTTGAGCTTGGTTGACTGGCTACAAGGTGGAGCCCCCAGTAATGTATGGCCACAAGGCCCACGGTGGAGAGTCGGAGGGTGTTGGATGCAGTAGAAGGCGACATCACATGACCTGCCTAATGAGTGTCAATCAGGCTGTCCGGCGGTGCTATGTATGTATGCTTGCTAGAAGGAGAAATGATACGGGCAAAATTTGGCAGAAATAATAGACGAGCAATTTATAAGCTTATGCAGCCTTGTGTACCCAAACTACCTGTTGTTGGCCTTGGAATGGGTTGTTCTAGTATAAGTTCTTGTATGTAGCTTCTCACAATGCAGCACATATACAGAGTTACAGTTCAAAGAAATTAGTAGAAATAGCAGCTCGATTCCAAATCGAAAATACTCCTTATATAGGTGACAATTTTACTCTACAGGGCCTCTCGCACAAGCTGTTAGTGCAGCAGCTGTGTTGTGATGTAGCAGGAGAAAGAGACGCGGCTAATGAAACGTGGGGGCCAAAATGCTGTGTCCTAGGTCGGCTCTTCCCTACCCTACCTACCTTACCTAAAGGTAGTTTTCTCAGACCTGATGGCTGAATACCTTAATTACTGGCCTACTAGCATGGGCCAGCGTCAAGGCTGGCCGCTACCTAATAAGCCACGCAGGCATCGCGATGGCTCAGCCAAACTTAGTAGGTACTATGTACCTTCTTCAGTGCATTAGCCACATCCTCCTCTCTTACGCTGATGAGAGACGACAGTAATATCTGTCACCAGCTACAAAATTAACTGGCAAAGTTGGGACATCGTGTGTACTAAGAATGTACAAAGTATATTGAGTCGCTTGTATACTCGAATTAACCTCGCCACTTGAACGCCTCTGGTGCCTGGTCGACATCCACCATCCGCCACCAACCCATCTCCAATGTCCTTGCAAACGTAAACCCATTTCACAAACTCAAATCGTTCCGTGATGTATTCCGTCGATTTGGAAAACCTAAAAGAGTGTGTCCTTTTCGTCAGCCCGCGTGAACGTCACGTGTCGGCTGAGTGGGATGCGGCGCCAAGGAACTGCAAGCAGAAAAAAAGTGCCCGACCTCTTCTCCCCCTCTCCACCATCAGAAGGATGACAGATGTTCACCATGGGAAGCAAAGTCTGTTGAGAGGGTATCGTCATTTTGACGGAGAGGGATCATTGAGTGGGGTACCCACCGGTTAAACGCCAATGATGCAATCTAGTGCCAACATCTATACTCAGAGCCATCCGTTTGGAGGCTTGGAGTCGTTGGCCATTCGCAGCCTTGCGTCGTTTCTGAGGCGTTTAGTGTGATGGTGGTGAGCGGGACAGGGGAGCGAAGATTGTGTGAGTATCGGAGTGGTAAAGGTGCGAGCGACTGGGAGACGAAAGGATGAAGAGGAGAGAAGAGGGAACCAACAGAAGACGAAGAGTAGCAGGAATAAATAGGAGTGAGACGTTGGAAGGAGCACCTGCAGTTGCTTGCACAGGAAATAGCCAACTACGGTGTATACACGGAGCAGCCCCAAACAGAAAGCACAATCGGATTACAGCCCGGAACTGGAAGGAAGTCGCATTGCCTTCGAAACTCAGCCAAGGGGAAGCCATGAGCTGCCAGCAAATTACATCGCAAAGGAACTTCATCAGGTCTTATGGTTTCACTAACAACCTCTAGGGAAAGTCCGCCGACGTCAAAGCAGGACGCCAGCTGAGTAGTCAACGTCGTCCCGTCGCGCTACCTCTGGGTGCCTGGTTGCCATTACGGGGGCGGCAAAATTGGGCAGCCGAGGAGCAATCCACTCTCCATGTGTATTCTCGACTGCTCCTTTCTATTACTAGGAGCGTAGCCTGCGGGTGAGTGTGTTTGCCCCTTCCCTAGAGTGCTCACGAAAAGTCGGCGGCGATGTACACCGTCGGTACCAAGGTAGGTAGTTGCAAATCCAATATATGATGAAAAGGCGGCTTCCTCATCAAATTCAGATGATAAATTCTCCACCTGTTGAGGTCCAATTACGAGGCATCTACTGCACATGGTGCTTTAAGGGTCCCTAGTGGCAGAGTCGCCATCGGCCTTCGCGCTCTCAGTACCAAGCCGCAGTTACTGATGAATTGCCACCCCCTACCCTGACAAGTTTCCCCTTGGATACAGAAAGTTATGACAGCCCGATGAAGAATAACATGGATGAGAAGAAGGTGCAAAATGCACAATGTAATCATGCAGTTGCCGATCAAAAACTGGCTTCTCGTAGTGACGCACATACCCTTGAGGAGCCAGGCACTACCACAGGCCTGCCGTGGTTTCCAGATCAGTTTCTTGCATCGCTGCGGAACGGCTTCTTTCCTTTCTTAGCCCGCGGTTTCTGAATTCCCACCGTTCTCCGATGATGCCCAGCTTCACTTCACATCGCTGAGGCCGAGCCCACATATAGACCTGGTGAAGCCGTGCTACCAGTCGTGAGGATGAGTCCAAACAGCCACGGCTGTGACAGTGGGATGTCGACATGGAGTCTTGGGTGAGCACACTCGGTGTCTCGCAAGCACAGTTCTGGTGGCTCGGAAGATAGTCAATAAAGACAGATTTGTATCGTGCTTTCGATGAAAGGGGAGTGCTGTTTTATATGTAGACCGGCAACTTTATCACTACGATCCTTCAAGGTTGCTATAGAGGTTCAGAAAACGCAAAGGAGCCGTCAAGGAGACAATTTTACTATACAGGTCCTCTCTCATAATTTAACTACAGCTTTGCCTTCTCAGCATTGCTCTTGGCCCGGGCACCAAGAACAGCCTTTCCAACACTGCTATCATTCGCCTTGCCCAATTCAGACGTGATCCAGGCGCCAATATCTGCCATGGCGTCCAGGTCAACGCCAGTGTCCATGCCCAGTGTCTCCATAAAGTATACCATGTTCTCGGTGGCCACGTTGCCCGTAGCGCCGGGGCTATAAGGGCAGCCGCCAAGGCCGCCGACACTGCTATCAAAGATGCGGATACCGTGCTCCAGCGACACAGCAGTGTTGACGAGAGCCTGGCCGTAGGTGTCGTGGAAGTGCATGGCAATGTCCTCGTTGCGGATGCCGGCGGCGGCCATGCACTTGAGCAGGTTGCTGGTGCGCGGCGCGGTGCCCATGCCTGTGGTGTCACCAAGAGAGATCTCGTCGGCGCCGGCCTCGAGCAGCTCCGTGGCAATCTCGGCGACCTTGTGCGGGTCGACATCGAAGCCCTCAAAAGGGCAGCCGAGTACGACGGAGACGTAGGCGCGCACGCGCAGGCCGAGCGCCTTGGAGTCCTGGATGACGGCCTTGAAGCGCTCGAGCGACGTCTGAATGTCGCAGTTGAGGTTCTTTTGCGTGAAGCTCTCGGTGGCGGCGGCAAAGACGGCCATCTCGACGGCGGGCTTGGACGGGCCGTCGTTCGCGGTGGCCGGCTCAGCCTGCGTCGTGAAGGCGCCCTGGTGCTCTTTTAGAATGGCGGCGGCGTTCTGCAGGCCCTTGGTGTTGGGGGCCAGGAACGCATATGAAATCGGGACAGGCGATTGGATCTTTTGTTGGAGGAGGTGCTGAAGAATCTCGCTAGAGTTGGCCATCTGCCGTTCATTCGATCAGCTCGACTGCTCTTACATGTGTCGCGTCATTGTCCAGCACGTACCTGCGGGACCCATTTCGGGGCCACAAAGGAGCCAGCCTCAATAGTATCCAGACCGGTCCTGGCGAGCCTCTCAATCAGCTCAATCTTGGTGGCGAGCGGAATGGTCTTCTTCTCGTTTTGCAGGCCATCGCGCGGGCCGACCTCGACGAGCTTGACCTTGTTGTCGCGAGCGCCAGCGCTGGCGGTGGCGAGGCCCCTCCGCGTTTGGAACTGGGTCCTCCTGCAGGCCCTGCAGAGTGCTGTGCGAAGTAGAGTCATGATGGATGCGCAATGCTGTGTAGAGGTGATGTCGTGTGCGTTGGACGAAACGGTGGAGGTTGAAGTGAACATCATCCCCGCGGGCCACGGTGGCGTGGCGCGCGTACCGTCGGCTTGTGTCCCACGTGCCGACCAATGCGGCAAGAGGCGGCTAAGCCGGATTGCTACACCAATTCTCTAGGACATGAGGACACCGCAAAAGAAGAATTGTAAAGATGATTCAAGGTTGGACATGTAAACTCATAATTGCCGTGAATACTAATATTCATAAATATACATCAGCCTAAGCGTGCCATACACGCCTCCTTACTGCGCTGGTGCCCCAAGTACAGCATCCTCCTCAGCCGCAGCCACATCCTCAGCATAGGCGCTCTTCATTGTGTCATGTGGAGGAATGAAATAAGGGACAAGCTGGTGCGAGGATCCTTTTCCGTCCGAAACTGTGTAAATACGAGGATTAGCAAACCGTTTTCTTTTGCATGCTTGTTATAACTCGCGAGAGAATTGACTTACCTGGGGCTGCAGACACTACGGCGCCAGCGAGGAGCGCCAAGCAGGCGGTCACCGAGGTGGGTTGCATGGTGTGGTGGATGGGAGAATACAAAGCGCTCTGTGTCGGGATAGGCAGCAGGGAAGAAATTGTAGAATTATTCTAGGGTGAATTGGTTAAAGGAAAAGCAAGAGGAAAATGCAAGCATCTTGGTACATACTTTATAGTTCAATCTTGGCTCCCTACACTGAATGGTGAACAAGGCTGGCAACAGCTGGTAAGCTGACCCCAGATGTAAGAAGCACAGCACTTCTTCTCCGAATTCGTCAGCTTACCATCAGCGCCCAGCTATGTACACGACTAAGTTTACTGCCTGGCAGTACCAAACTCGTCCTTGTACTGATATCTAAACCTTTTCCCGCATGTCCTCTTTTTCTAACCCCTCACCACTTGATACTAATAGAACGCCCAAAGGCGCAGAGATGGCAGGCGCAACATGTACAGTAGCAGGGCTAAAAAGAACATAATAAAAAATAATAATAAAAAGGTCGTAAAGGCGCAAAATCCACTTTCTGCATAAACTATTTAAATACAAAACTATTAGCAAATTCTTTTTCAATTTGTTCTAAGCCTTGACATCACAAAACCAGAGTGTCCCATCGCCTTGCCGCGATCATTCTACGCTAATCGGGCTTCGAGCCTAGAACCCTCGATTTTAGCAGTCCTTTTGTCGTCTTTTCCACCCTTCCACGCACGTGTCTCCGCAAAGGTCTGTAATACTGCACTATGTAACCAGCCGCCCGTATCTGGAAAAGTCTCGATCTGGCTCGCGAGCATTCCTCCCTCCCGGTACACGCTCGGATGTAAGTACCGAGTGTTGCTCGACCCGATGCGCCTCCACTTCAATACGCAGGGTAAGTCTATAAAAGGGCAATACTTCTGCCCTCGAATACTGTGGCCGCTGGTCACATCTGCCTCTGAATTCTGCAAACCAATCTCCGCCTTTACCCTAACTAAACTCTATCCAAAATGAAGGTAGCCGCTGTTCTCTTTTTCGGCACGCTTGCCTTGGCAAACATCAATGGATGCGCTAAGCTCCGCGAATCTTGCGACAACGATGTTGACTGCTTGCGAGGGCTTGATTCCCTACGTGAGTGCATCCTCTTACTATAGAAATGTTTTGCCATTTCAGTGCTAACATGTTGTACAACAGCTTACTGAACCTCTCGACGCCTGCTTATGCGACTTTCCGTAGTGTCATCATGCATGGCGAGATGCCCTGCATTGAGGGTAATGCTTGTAGATCGCCTTGTCTGCTAGGAGTGGAGGGTAGCCGTTTTATCGAGCATGCTCTGTGGAAAGCATGCTTTAAGAGCTTTGAGCAGTCTTGGCCTATATCTAATCCAACCTTACTTATACCATCCAAAATGAAGACGTCGGGCTACCACCTGGCAATGTATTGCATGCTTGCGCAGCGCCAATTAATGGCTGCCGATTCCCGCCATTTCCATCTGGAGTCCGATTTGATTTGCCTGATTTCCTTGCTAGTCTGGTCTAGTACACGTCCATCCACCACCTGTCGTTGTTGTTCTCGGCAATCTCGTCCAGCAGCGGCAGCAGATACGCCATGGCCTCTCCGTACCGAAATGCGCTCGGCCAGCCATACTCGCGGTACACCTGCCGCACAAACTGCACATCCAGGTCAGTTGGGAAGTAGCCGTCCTCCGCGCGAAACTCGTCCTCGCCGATGCGCCTCGTGCTGTCCGCCACGTCCTTGCACTCCAGCAACAGCCTCCCGTCGCACGGAATCAGCCGCAGGCGCGTGTACAGGTCCTTCATCTCGGCGACCCAGGCTTCCAGCGGCTTCGGCGACTCGTAGCCCATGCTGTACTCGCAGACCTCGCTGTCAATGACGTTGAGGTAAAAGTTGCTCGCATCCCTGCCGAAGCCCAGCGCGAGCGGGAGCATCCAATCCGCGGGCACCTGGCTGAGCGTCGACCACCACTCTTCCCTGTCATTGTCGTGGTGGTGCCCCACGAACCAGTCGTGGTCGAGGGCGGTGTAGTCGAGAACCTCGCACTGATAGTGCAGGTTCTGGGGCTTGCTGCCGCTGCCGCTGCCGTTCGAGAGAAAGGGTAGGTGGCGCAGGACCTGTAGCGCGTAGTCGCCGCGAAAGTGCGCACACGACGCGGGTGTCAGGCCGGGCCAGCCGCCCGCCGGGGGCAGCTTGAGGTCGGCCGGGTCGTAGTGTAGCGTGGTGAGGAACGTGTATAGGTCGAGGAGGAGGGCGCCTATCTGCTGTGGGGTGTGTTCGGGGGCGCGGTTCATGTCCGCCGCTCGGTCGTAGTCCGATCCAGCATCGTCGTCGGAGAGCTGGAGGCCGTCCAACTCAGACGTTGGTGGCAACGCGCCCGAGGCGTCGCCGTCTACTGAGAACATGGCTGAGGCGGCGCACTTTTTGTACAACGATTACGGAGCAATCAAGTCGGGAATTGCGAGATTAATAATTTAGTGACCGGGATAACTAATGCTTCATGGCAGACGTGGCTTGGCAGCTACCTGGGTCTGCGGCTCGGCAGGTGAAAAGTGGACTGCCTTGTAGAGCTTAGATCTCTTGATGCATATTTATAATTCAACCTTAGCCCCCGTGGTATCTTGCCACAAATTACCAATAGGACGAGGGCGAAGAATCACATAGATGTCGATCTCTAGGGCGGTGCCGAAGGGTTGTTGCCATGTTCGCTTGTCGACATGTCGTGGGGGCACAAACTATAGTGCACAAAGCTTCTTTCTTCTTCTTCTTTTTTCTCCTTTTAGGCCTATAATATCCTGAAAGAAATCCAAAGGGCAGCATTGATTTTCCTTTTATTTCTTTTCAACGTTGACAACGCCAGGCACAGACGTTCTCGTCGTAGCTCCCCCTGTTCTAGACCGATAACAGTGTTAGCATTAGGGTCAGGCACCAGTTTTCAGCACCTACCAGTCTTTACCCGTTTTCTTAGTACCTGCACTTGGGAGAGCTTGTTTCAGTTCAGGCTTGCATAGGTGTATACTCGTAGACAGGTCTTGTTTTGTAACATTGACATTCCTCGCTTGGCATGCATACCACTGTTAGTCTCGGGAGCTCCCTTGCGCCCTATGTGCAGCGCAGGCAAACTTTATAAAAGGGCCCCAAATCCACAACTGTCGGCATATTATGAGCCCCTGGACTGTGCAAACTAAGTCTCTGCCTATACACCAGTACTCTAAAATGAAGACATCCACTATTATCCTGGCAATTTTTAGCAGCGTTGCTGTTGCCCAGCTTGGCTTCAAGAGCTGTGCCCAAGATGGCGAACTCTGCGGCTTCTTGAAGCAGTGTTGCCCCGATCTGAGTAAGTGCATTCTCTCCATATAGTTTGTGTCAGAACTAACATGCTGCACAACAGGTAAATGACGACGACTCGTGCGTATGCGAGCGAATCGATTAATTATATCGGCTAGACCTATATAGACTGAATGGTGGTCCGTGGTGCCCCAGAGCTTGAGGCTGGTACGGGGGTTTCCTTTTTCTTTTTAACAATTGCAAACGTTCCAGCTCCAATCCTATTTCCTGCACCTTTGACTATGGCAAACCAACGTTCACAAGCGACTACGAAAGCTTCGGCACAACCATAGATTCTTGGGTTGATTCTTGAGAAGTTAAGCAATGCACGAGACCTGTTAAACTGTGCGTGTGTAAATAATGTTTGGAACTGCGAAAGCGCTGAGAAAACTTTATTACGGCTCGTTGAGCGACATGCAGTAATGCTCACTTGATTTTGGGTCGCTGAATTGCTTGGTTGTAGCGGACCCGAATCGCTTTGCTCGTAGCATGAGCTTCACGAAGCATCTGCTCATTTGGCCGGACAGCGCGTCCAAGGACTCGCCGTCACGCCCATACGCGTGTGCCGTGCTGCGCGCCAGACTAGTGGCCTGGGCGTAATTCGGCCTGAGCCAGCTGGGGTTTTCAAGTTAAATGGGCTCATTTCGCTAAATCCAATGGCCATATGGGCATCAAGTTAAGATCCATGACATAAAATCAGTAGATAGAACGCTGCATAGCTGCCGGAAAAAGCGGCTGGGACAGTCTATGAATAAAACAAACAAACCCCTCTTCCAGGACAGTATCGTCTTGGGACACCTCTCTCCCAGCACAGCACCCCCGCACTTTGACTTGGCGCTGCCTTTGGATTTTTCCTCATTTCAACAGCCATCCTTTTCATTGAGAACCCAAGGGCCATTCTCCGCCACAGAGCTTTTGGCATCTCTGTTGGGCAACTTTCATGAACGCCGACCAGAGGCGACGGATGCGAGAAGCGTTCCAGTCTCCCGAAACTCTGCTGCACGCCTGCGTCCGTGACAATGACATTGCCAGACTGCGACAGCTGCTCCCGCGCTGCCGCGCCCAAGATGTTAACTACCTAGACTCTTCATGGGGCTCGCCGCTCCATGTTGCCATGTGGTGCGATGGCTCGGCTGCCGTTCCCCTTCTTCTTCGTGCTGGAGCCGATCCGCTGACCCCAGGATGGGGCGACGGCCCGTCGTCACCAATCATGCTCGCCATCAGACAGGGGAAATGCCGTATGCTCGAGCGCCTCTGGAGGAACGTCGCACCGGAAACCCATGCCAATGGCACTACTGGCCGCCCTTATATGTCTTGTATCGCCCAAGCGGCCACGTTTGGTCAGGTTTGCGCCATGGAGCATCTCTTGAGCTGGTGGGATGCGTGGTCTCAAGATGCTAAGGATTGTGCCCTTACTGCCGCTGCTGGCCGATGGCATTTCTATATTGTCGACGTGCTCTTGTCCCAGTTTACATATTCATCAGAAATCCTGCTCCAAAGCCTTCAAAAGGCGTCCAGTTTCCCGTTTTATGCCCCTGGCGAGCTGCGCAAGCCAGAGTATACCGCCGCCGATTACCTTCACCAACAGCAAATTATTAAACGGCTAATTGACGCCGGAGCCGACCCAAACGAAGCACATGCCACTGGTATACCTCTCATCCTTCACACAGCTCAATCGATTGACCTGGCTGGTGCCCTCAAAGTCCTCCTCGAACAGGGCTGTAATCCTAATAGCATATCCAGTCACGGCGAGTCAGCGCTCCATCTTCTTGCCTCGCCCATTCGCGCCAGGCAAAGCATGCCGGGAAGCTTGCAGCACCACGAACTGGGTACTCGTCTCCTTTTATCTCACGGCGCGTCGGTCTATCTAAAAGACGCACGTGGCAATACGGCTCTTCACCGCGCGGCATTTGCGGCCAGCCTACGAATCTTTCGTCACTATATATCCGGACTCACGCCTCATGAGGGCGTGGATGCGCGCACAGATTTGATGCAGATGGTAAATAACCACGGAGAGACGCTGTTGCACTGGGCAGCTGCGGGTGGGAAAGTGGGTATCCTAGAGTATCTGTTGTCTCTTCGCCCTGGCGCTGAACATGTCAACAAACCAACTGACATTGGCTGGACGCCACTGATGTGTGCGCTGGCCTTAACTAGGGCGGCACCAGCTAAGCGACCGCAAGAGTCGGTACATATTGCAAGGCTTCTCCTTTCACATGGTGCCGATCCTCATTGCTCAACAGCCGAAGGCTGGACGCCGCTGCACTGCTTGGCGCTGCATATGGACAACGATCCTGTTGGCGAGGTGGCCCTTTTAGCCGTGGATCTGATTGATCAAGGGTCTGATTTAGAGGCTAGAGCACTATTACAAGACCAGGAGCAACAAGTGCCAAGGGAGTATGTCATACACGATCTGATGAAGAAAGCGTCCTCTGCGTCCGGTGCCGTCAAATCACATTGGACGCCCCTCCAATTGGCTGCAGAGCGCGGTGCCGTCGGCATGGTCAAGACGCTCTTGGAACACGGCGCTGATCCAAGCTCGGAAGATGAGCATGGGAAACGAGCTACGGAGGTGGCTGTGGAATCGACTCGTCTAGATGAGTTCCCGGAGGCGCGCGATGCTGTTCTCCAGCTGCTGCTCGAATGTTACGGCAAAGACAGGAGCTAGGCAGTCTTAAATTGGCGGGCTTGGTCGTCGCAACAGAAATGCCCACCGTGATGTGAGCTTAGATCTACCGATGGCCCCTTGCAGTAGCCAGACTGAATAGCTTAATAAGAACGCTCAAAATTTACATCGAACATTGTATTCATTTCGCGACTACCGGAAGCTAGCAAACATATTGTCGCCTGTGGTCTAATCACTCCTGGTTTGGCGGTGCAGGCGTGAAAAACTCGTACAAATCTCCCGGGCCAATCCGCCAGTTGAGCAGATACGGGTTTCTGTGGCCCGCGGCCGTGGTTGCCATTCTGCCTCGCGACAGAATACCAGGATTTTCCGGATCAATTTCATTGCCCAAGGAGCCGCCACCTTCCAATATCAGCGATATCCCGGGGCTGCGAACATAGCCTGCGTTGAACAGCGACTCTGACCACGATTGCATGCGGCGCTCCCACTCATAGTCATCGCTTTGCTGGTCAAGATTGTGAGGCGCGCCGAAGTACCAAGCGCTCTCGTAGTATTCGTCGCAATGGAATACATCTCTCACGTGGTCTCCGCCGAGATCGTGCCCATCCACGCGCCAGGAGGCCAGCCGCCATTCTTTGGGCAGGTAACCGTGGCAGCGCAAACCATGTCTAGGTGTTCTACCAAGGATAATTCCCGACACCTTTCCCATCCGGTCATCTGCCATGCTGCTCTGTGGCATGACTGCCATCTGAAGTAGCCGCAGTACTTGGTGTGTAGTTTCTAGCATGAGGGTTAACGTAGGAATTTTAGACCATCCTGATGCACTCGTCACAATGATGATTTCGGAAGTATCTACTCCGTACGCTCAATCTAATTGGCAGGCATATTGGTGAACACCCTAACTAGGCTACTTGGTGGCTAGGGCATAGCAGATAAAAGTATAATTATGCAACTACAACAAGGGCCGAGCTTGCCTATAATCTTTCAACTGTTATGTCTCTGGAACGGCTTGAGTTACGACCTAGGTAGGCTTCGGCGGTTGCTCCCGCAGGGATGGTGCGCTGACAGGCCTGCAGAGGTGACAGCCAGTCGGAAGGCGATCACTGTCGTGTGCGAGCTCTGTTTGGAAAAAGAAGATAAAGGCACAACGAGATGCGATTATCAACAGTACAGTAACAGCTAGTATTAATAACACATGTGACAATACTTCTAATGCATAAGGAGCCGCCTACGATGCGCGACTTGCATTTGCGGCGGATATTCTTGTATGTATAGGAACCGCGGCAAGAAGTGGATGGACAAGAACATCATCGAAGAGCATGCAGCGTATAAGGCCGTATTTCAACTACTGAAGAACTCGTCGAATGAAGAGTCGAAGGAAATTTATCGGCGGATTAGGGCAGGCAGCGATGTCTTTGCTATCTACCGATATTTGAAGGATGTCTAGCTTCTTTTGAGAAACACAAGAGGGTTCCAGGAACCCTCCGTGAGCGTACTGGACACCAAAACGGCCCAGATCATCAGAATGGCCACCCCGTTTCCCCATAATTCTTTAGCGTACCTAGCAGTAGAACCAGGGCTATTGACATCTAGCCGTAAACACGCTGTAAAGTAGAGACAGTGATTATTGTCATTAGCGCTCTTCTATAAGAGAAACTATAAATACACGGCCAGGAAGTTCCTTTTTCCATTGAAAATAATTATATAGTATATAGGAAACACATATTTATAGCCAAATTTGTTTCTTTTCTATGAAGCTACAAACCCTTTACGCCTAGATTGGCTCCGACACTGCCAATAGAGACTCACATACAGAACGGCATTTTGATATTCCTTACTCAGAATTTGTACAAGTACAAGACATCTTTGAAAGCCCTGAAGCCTCCATTAGTAGGCTGGCAAGTCTATAATAGCCATCGTAGCTCTACTCCTTTATTGGCGGTGTGCTGCATCTCAGTCCCTGAACTCTATAAACTAGCTTCGTACCAACTCCACGCTACCTAAAATAAAGACTTGGGCTATCCGCCTAGCTATGCTTAGCACGCTTATCATGGCACAGTACCTAGAGGCAGACCCCAACAACTGTGCCGCGGTTGGCGAGAATTGCGAGGACAAGAACTGCTGTAAAGGCTTATGTCAGGCGGTGAGTGCAGGGTTTCTCTAATGTAGTAAAACTTCTCCCCTGTCAAAACTAACGTGCTGCACGACAGTATTGGCCCGCCTTGCCGTGCGTATGCGAAAAATGCCGCTGCCTTCAGGCGTTGCGACCTGGGTTGTTGGTTGTATAGATGGCCCCGGCGTCACGCAGGCTCCATCGGGATTCTGGAAGGAGAGGAAGCCATATAGCGTGATGAGCAGCAAAAGTGCAATAACTGTAGCGATTAAATATCAGAAAGAAGATAGATCAAATACAGTTATTAAACAAATATCTTGAAGTTCAACCCACATTACCCCAAACCTATACCGCAAAATCAGGGCGGCATCTTGCGGAACCCAGATGTAGAAAAAAGCAGCAGATCTCCCGCCCAATGTGTCAGCTTACCATCAGCAGCCGCCCCCGTCCGGCCCCCAATCCCCACTGAGAGCATCCCATCTACACCACTAAATTTCCCACACCTCGGCAGCCATCAAACCTGATCCTCCATCGCAACATCCTCCCCCCTTCTCTCCCTCTCTCTCACCCCCATAACAGCACAATCACCATGGGCGAAAAATCACACAGGTACCAACCGCTCGAAGAGCGCGGAGCCAGCGCAGGCGCAGGTTCCGACCACGACGACGCTGCCACCGCCACCGGGGATGGGCCGCCCTCATCACCACCGTCCCCGCGCAAATCCTACGAGTACGACGTGGAAGAGGCGGACCGCGCCATCGCCGCGCGCGAGCACAACCTCGCCTCGCGCGAGAGGCGCGTTACGAGACTGCTGCAGATCAACGTCATTCTGCTGGTTGCGTCCATTTGCTTCTTTAGCTCGCGGCTGGTCATGCCGTCGCCGAAGCTGGATATGCACGAGTGCGCCAAGCTATTATCCCCTGCCTGTGAGTGTCCACGTTAAGCCGCTCTCGCAAAACGCTTTGCTGACCAGAGCTTGCGTCAATCGCAGCCCCAATGCTGGAACATGTGGAATTTTACGAGGGGGATTTCACAAATTTCTTCAACCACTCCTCGAAATACCGTGGGCCGCCAAGCAAAGAGCTGGAAGAAAACTGGCTGTACCTATGGGATCGTACGTCTACGCCATCCCTCATCATAACCTATAACCTTCTCAAAGAGAATCCATTCTAATCTGTCCGCAGAACCACCCATTGGCGTCGACGACGAAATCGTCAAGCAGCTCAACAAGACAGAAGACAAGCACGTCGAAATCATCGGCAGCGACCCCAAAAAGCCCACCTACGCCGCCATGGTCGAAGTATTCCACCAGCTGCACTGTCTCGTACGTTTACCTCTTCTCTCCTACACTCCAATCCACCACCTAATCAAAAAATGACAAAAACACTTACACACGCGCGCGCGCACGCAGAACCTCGTCCGCCAAGCAACCTGGCCCCTCGACCGCTTCGACAAAGCCTGGGGCCCCAAACTCTACCCCGCCGACCTAGAAGAGGCCTTACCCGCGCGAATGCACGTAGACCACTGCATCGAGACCCTCCGCCTCAGCCTCATGTGCTACGGCGACGTGACCCCTGTACTGCTCAACCACCGCACCGACGGCCGCCACCAGGTCCCGCGCGAGCTCGACTTCAACGTCCATCACAAGTGCCGCAACTTTGACCAGCTCGTCGACTGGACGCAGGCCAACATGGTTACGGTCGAGGATGTGGGCGATGGCATCTAACCTTTTGCCCATTGGGCATTTCTTCCTCCTTCTTCTTTATTTGGTTTTACACGAGCGATTTTGTTTGATGCACATATTTGTGTTTTTTTTTCTCTTCATTTTTGAAAAACATTGCCCTTGGAGGCATTAGCATTATACCACGTTTGGAGACATATCATGGGGTGGTGAAATTGGAATTTACGGCATTGGATAGGAAGCCGGAAACATGGCATTGGATACTTTGTACATTATTTTAAGCACACTACATAAACAGAGCTGAGGTTATTGATCTTAGTAGGCCTACTCTTGTCAATCGCATAAGCTTTGCGACCAAAGACGTTTGTTGACAAGGTTCACCGGTAATTGCTCCATTAGGCGATTACCATGCGCCGCTCGGCAGTTACCTGCAGGCCGCCAATCACGCCGCAGCCTCAAAATGTAAGCTTACCAGCTCCCATGCAGAGTCACGGCCGTCGAAACATAGCCTCCCCGAGGCTCTAAACACAATGCAATGACTGCATACAACTTGAAATTAATAATGTTTATTGTCTGTGAAACTATAACAAATTTACACCCTCCAGGTTCAGGGCGGGCATTAGCTGCCTTGAAAGAAGTGAATCCCCAGAGCAGTCCAGTCACATTTCACCCAATTAGTACTCGAGGTCGAGCTCCTCCTCAGGAGCAGAGTCGGCAGCAACCTCCTCGTAATCGCGCTCAAGAGCGGCAAGATCCTCACGGGCCTCGGAGAATTCACCCTCCTCCATACCCTCACCAACGTACCAGTGGACGAAAGCACGCTTGGAGTGCATGAGATCGAACTTGGCCGACAGCGAAGACCAAGCCTCGGCAATGGAGGTGGTGTTGGAGAGCATGCAGACGGCGCGGTCGACCTTGGCAAGGTCGCCGTTGGGGACGTTCTCGGGAGCCTGGTAGCAGATACCGAGCTTGAAGCCAGTGGGGCACCAGTCGACGAACTGGACGGTGCGCTTGGTCTTGAGGGTGGTGACGGCGGCGTGGGCGTCCTTGGGGACAACGTCACCGCGGTACAGCAGGCAGGTAGCCATGTACTTTCCGGTGCGGGGGTCGCACTTGACCATCTGGTTGTTGGGCTCGAAGCAAGACATGGTCATCTCCTGGACCGAGTTGGCCTCGTGGGCGGCCTTGTTGGCCGAGACGACGGGGGCGTAGGCGACCAGAGGGAAGTGGATGCGAGGGTAGGGGACCAGGTTGGTCTGGAACTCGTTGAGATCGACGTTGAGGGAGCCGTCGAATCGGAGCGAGGCGGTAATGGAAGAGACGACTGCACAACTCACGTCAGCATCTGGTTAGTTTTTCTGTCATGTGTATATATATCCTTACCCTGAGCAATCAAGCGGTTCAGGTTGACGTAGTTGGGGCGCTCGAGGCCGAGGTTGCGGCGGCAGATGTCGTAGATGGCCTCGTTGTCCACCATGAAGGAGCAGTCAGAGTGCTCGAGGGTGGTGTGGGTGGTGAGGATGGAGTTGTAAGGCTCGACAACCGAGGTGGCGGTCTGGGGAGCGGGATAGACGCAGAACTCGAGCTTGCTCTTCTTGCCATAGTCAACCGACAGGCGCTCCATGAGCAGAGCACCGAAACCAGAACCGGTACCACCACCGAAGGAGTGGAAGACGAGGAAGCCCTGGAGACCAACACAGTTGTCGGCAACGCGGCGAATCTTGTCGAGGACGCCCTCGATGAGCTCCTTGCCGACGGTGTAGTGGCCACGGGCATAGTTGTTGGAAGCATCCTCCTTGCCAGTGATCATCATCTCGGGGTGGAATAGGTTGCGGTAGGCGCCGGTGCGGACCTCGTCGACGACATTGGGCTCGAGATCGCAGTAGATGGTGCGAGGAACGTACTTGCCCTGGCCTGTAGTGAAAGGGTTAGACAATCATGCATCGTCGTTTGAAGAGGGGAGCTGTTGTTGTTTTTGCTCGTACCGGTCTCGGAGAAGAAGGTGCTGAAACCCTGATCAGGGTCCTGAGCCTTGCGCTCCTCGGTGAGGTAACCATCGGGCTAATGCGTCGAATTCACGTCAGTATTCGGTGGCGTTTGGTGGTCGCTTTGTAAACAGTTCGGGCGGGAAATTACCTGGATACCGTGCTCGAGGCAGTACAGCTACAAACAGACGTCAAGTCAGCCATGCCATTTCTTCAAAAAAAAAATCATCATCAACATACCTCCCAGCAGGAATTGGCAATCTGGCAACCAGCCTGGCCGACTAGAATGGCAGAGTCAGTACAAGTTCAATGCTCCCCCTCTCTCCCCCCTCGCGGGCGGGCGATGCGGTGAAGCCAACGCGTTGGGCGAGACAGGAGGGAGGGGTAAATCCGGGCAGAGCGTACCGTTGATGCTGATAACCTCACGCATGGTTGACAATACAGCAAGGAATGGGGTGTAAAATGGCGTTAACAAAAAACAGACGTAGCTGAGATGGGGGACGAGAGAGAGAGAGAGAGAGGAAGAGGAAAACACGGCCAAAAGACGGGCTCTCTTTTTTTCCTTGCTTGGTACGGGGGATCCGGGGGGCGGTTCAGTGAGGTTGCAAGGCAAAGAAAGTGGTGGACGGGCGAGAAAATAGGTGGGGGAAATTGCGCCTGGGCAGGGGTTGGGAGGGAGGCACCACAGTCGCACGGGAGAGAGGAGCGAGAGACAGAGAGACATAGAGGGGAGGGGACCCGAGCTGGTCGTCCTGCCGCCCGGCCGCAAGAAGAGAGATTTGTTGATTTCCAGGCGTGGCTCGAACAGGTAAGCGCGTTCTGGGTAGCGTCGCATGGCCCAATCGGCGCTGGAGTAGCGTGCGTCCCGGGTGTCCTGCTGTCCTGGGTGGCCCCCTGGTGCACTGTGGTTCTCACCGCTCCAGCCCGCTGCGAGAAGCGATTGCAGAGCGAGGTCCTATGAAAAAAGCTTTCTAAATACTGGAAAAATACCTGCCGAGAAAACCGTCACGTTGCTGCCCAGTACTTTCAGCATAATCGGGCCCTGGTGGCGCGAAACCGCTGCCTACTTATCGTACCCAACGAACAAGCTCAACGAACGGGTGTACCGTGTCCAAATATCGCGACGCCGTTTTACCGAGGACACTGTGCCAGGCAACCGTTTCCAAAACGGTGAAATTCACCAACAGCAATGCGATAATTACCACCGTTTTACTCGTAACCGTTCTGTCTTAACCCATGCCCTTCCCAGTAATTATTTTTCCGTCTTCTCGCCTGTGTCTTTCCTGCAAGACCCTTTACCACATCCCAGTCAAGCCCATCTCGGGAGCTTCCCCGACAAGAGAGAACGAGCCAGGGTCGGGCCAATCCCAGCTCAGATGGGGAGGCACCACTTTCACGCGTCGCGAGTGGAACCCTGTACCTCGCCGCGCCCGCAAAACCACACAGTAAACAAATGTACCCTCTACCCAGAAGAGCCAGGCGGGTACCTGACTGCCTCGCTCCAGCAACAGAGCCACTTGCACCTGAACGCCAAAGAAAACAAGCCACAGCAAAACGACGTCACAAGTCCATATTCAAATCGCGTTTCAATTTAGAAACCGAATCAGTGTTCTCTCGTTTTTGCGTCTTGTCATTACAGGGCTGTCAATTTACAACTATTAACCTTCAACCCGCACCACAGTGCAATTCGCACAATGAAGCTCTCACAGTGCCAAACAGGCCTCACCATCGCCCTCTCAACCCTCCTCGTGTCACCCGTCGCCGCCAACGCCGACAAAATCATCTTCACCGGCCCCGCGCCCGCCAACATCCCGCTCGCCAAGCCCTCGCTATCCGACCTCAACCTCGACGTCCTGGGTCCCGAGGGCTGGGACATTCGCACGAACCTGACCCGCGTCTTCCCCGCCGTGCGCGACGCACGCGACACCGCCCTAAGCGACAAAGATGAAGGAGAGGAGAGCGAAGCCGCCGCGGCGGAAGCTGAATCTGGCCCCGAGGGTCACTCGAGCTGGTTCCTCCTCGACAACCTCACCGAAGGCCAACGATACGAGCTCAGAGTATGCTGGGCAGCTATAGTAAGTACCACACATGTGTATTACCAATAGCGGTCAAAGGAACATGCAAAGCTTACCAGCCCAAACAGGAACCAACGCGCTTCGCCCTAGACGTCTACGACCTCGACACCGTCTTCGAAACGCCCGCCCTCATCTCCTCCCTCGCGCAATACTCCACCGCCCGCCAGCTCGAAGCAGAGTCAGCGTCGTCGCAAACCCCCAAAGTGCACACGCGCGCCTCGCGAGACGTCGCGGGCGGCGGCGAGCGCCAGGCGTCGGTCCTGCTGCTGCACGTGCACGCGGCCGCCGACTACTTCACCGTCGACAAGGCCCTCATGGAGAGTCCGCCGCCGGTGCTGGTCGACCTCATCCTGGACCCGTACTGGTACAACGCGGTGCCGCACTCGCTGCTGCTGACCATTGGGTACGTGGTCCTCGTGGCTGTCTGCTCGTTTACGGTCTCGCGTCATGTCGTGCGGCTGTTTACAAAAATTGGCTTGTCTGATACGCCGGCCGCGAAGAAGATACAATGAGGTAAAATTTGAAGATAAAATGACAACATAAAGAGAATGTACAGTTTACGCGTTATGACAAGATACGAAATTGCTCCTAGTACATTTGTTCAAGTGTTTCATGTTTCTCGTACTTCTTAAATGCGCTGTAATCGCAAAAACTAAATCCAACAGCCACAGACCATGGCTCTCCCTAACACCGACTGGAGTACCTAAAAAACAAAAAGGCCCAGACCTACAAGAGGTCCCTCATGCCACAATTCGCGTCATTAATCGTCCAGTGTCGCACCTATATGCGGCCCCCGTCGTCCACCTTCCACCTTTGATGCAAACTACTTTCAACATATATTTCCAGTGGAGGGCTTCCATCCAGTCGTCTTTCCAACCAAGCCACCGTCCTCTGTCTGGGTATACTGTGACCGGTTTCTGTCTGCATGCATTCTAGGCGGTCATGACATGTCTCTCGTGTATGCCAACATGCCTAGTACCGGCTACCGCCGCCGTATCCTTGGTTATGATAACCGCCGCTGCTATACGGAGGAGGGCCGCCGTGTGGTTGCTGCGGTGCGCCGTGGCCGCCAAAGCCTTGGCCAGGATATCCGCCAGGTGCTTCGTGGTAGCCTGCAGGAGGGGTGCTGTATTGCTGGCCGCCATGCTGGCTGCCATGCTGAGATGATCCGTAGCCGCCTTGCCCGCTGTACTGCGAGGAGCCATAGCTCTGCTGCCCGTGTTGGGACGAGCCGTGGCTCGATTGTTGCGAATAGTCGCTGGCGCTGTAGCCGCTCGGTGCGTGTTGCGAGTAATTCTGGCTGTGCGACGGCGTAGAATGCGAAGAGCCCCCTTGCCCATGTTGGTTGTTGCTGCCGCTGCTGTGACCATGCGACTGTGAGCTCTGGTTGGGCGTCGGGGCCGCAGAGGTCGGTTTGATATTGTGGTTCGACCCGGGGGGCTTGTATGTCGGGGCCTCGCCTCCATTGTATGTGACGTCGGTGCCGGCGCCGGAGTAGCCAAAGTTCTGAAACCCACAGTCAGTATTCGAATCTCGCCGCCAACGCGAATAGATGCGCTACACTTACGTTTCCGCCAGAACTCGACTCGCCGCCAAACATGTGCGCGACGCTACCCATGAAGGAGCTGGCAAGCCCGCCGTGCTGGTGAGGGGAGTTTGAGTTTTGGCCGCCGTGGTAGTTTGAGGGCGCCTCAGGCTTATCCGAGGGAGAAAACAGGTTGGAAGCCAACTGGCCGACGAGCTTTCCGCCAATGCCCGAGTTCTTCCCGCCGCCGCCGCCGCCGCCGCCGCCGCTGCTGCCGCTGAGGAACTGGTTCGCGAGACTGCCAAGGGCGCCGCCGCCGTTACCAACGCCCTGTTTATTCTTGCCGCCGAGGACTGCGTCCATAGCCATGGTCTAGAGTAAAAGAATTAGCCACACTCATTCAAACGAAACATATCGACCGCGGCTTAGAGCCAATGCATGGACTCTGTCCACAGCGATACATAACAGTGCCATGGAAACAACATACACCCAGACCGCGGTCTCCGGTAGGGCCATCAGGACCGCCACGGCTGCCATCAGGCATGATGGGTTCCATGGTGCCATCGGCGTGTTTGACCGTCTGCGAGCCGTCAGGATGCGTAATGAGCTCGGGCGGCGGCGGGCCGTAAGGGTCCTCGCGCTGCGCGGGCGTGGTGCCACTCTTGGCCGCCTCGGTGGGAATCTCCCACTGCGAGACGCCAGTGGCGAGCTGGACGTAGTAGTACTTCCTGCTGGCGCTGTCCCACTGGGCGATCCAGCCGGGAGGAAGCTGAGGGGGACCAAAGTTGGGGCCTTCGGTGCTCGGGGAGATTGGGCCGGCCATGGTGTGCGTCGTCGTGCCGTCGATGCGCAAAAAGGTGTGTCGAGAGAGTAAGAGAGTTGGAGGAGGCGGGGGGACGGGCCGAGCGATAGAGGTAGAGAGGGAGGGAGAGAGAGAGGAGGGGATTGAGTCGGTCTATCGGGATTGGCTTATCGACGACTCCAGGAGGATAAAGTTGGATTTTGGTAGAAGTGATGGGTGTAAAGTACAAGAAGAAAAAAAGACGACGCTTATCGCGTGGTACGTGTGTAGTCCTTTTTTTGGCGGCGGCGGGAGAGAGAATGTAGAAGGGCGGCCTCTGCGCGAGTACGAGTACTTGGGCCTTGGTTGGAGGGGTTTGGATGGACGGACGCGGCTGTTGTTGCTGCTGCGGCAGTCTGCTGGAGGGGGCGGCGGTCCAGCGCCCGGGCAGTGAGAAGAGAGGGTGGCGCGGCCTCATGCGGCTGTTCACACGACTCACTGGCACGTACGAGTACGGAGTACCTTCTCCAAAGACCGGCCTGGACTGGACGCGAGGGTGAGCACGGCCACAGTCGACGTCGGGGCGAGTGGTGGCGCAGCTCTGTCCTCGGCCCCAAAGTGGGTTGTCCTGGGGTTGGGAGGGAGCTGAGGCCTGAGACTGGCGTGCTATATTTTGCCGTGGCCAACGCCGAGGTTGCTCTGCTCGTAGGGCTGTTCCCGTCAGAGTGATGTACGCGTAGCACCGAGAACAAGGGTCCTATACCTACACGTCGTGAGATTAGGTTATAGCTTACAGTATATTATGTATTAATATTATGACAAGTATACACAAGAAGCACAAGTTCAAATGGCTACTCACAAATGCAGCACCGCAGCTCATCTATTCTCACCTCGGCGCCGCCCAATCTCAGCTAGCGCCCGGCTGCAGCCCTGTTCCATGCAGCCACTGATCCCTAGGCAGGCACAGAATAACGAATAGCAGGTGCTTGAACAAATGAAGCCCTGCCCTCCCCTGTGCCAGCACCCAATGGCCAAGAAATAAACCCCGACTCACCCGTCGCCGGCCTTGAGAGCCGACAAGGCAAGACGTGTCTCAGCTTACTCGCAAACAATGTAAAGGCCACCCTCGCCACCGTCTAGTCCATTTTCTTCATATACGAATTGATTAAGTGGTTCCTGTTTTACTAGCATCCCAAGCTGTGACGCCATTGCCTCTTTGCTGCTTTCCTTTTTCCTTGGTTGTTCTCTTTCAGCCCTAGACACAACCCGCCAAGAACATAATCTTAGCTCGACTCCACCAAGCGGCTCCCACCGAACCAACACGAACCCGCATCACCAAGGGGGGGGCTGCAGCCTGGTTTTATTTTTTCCTTGCTGCTGTAGTCCCGGGGTGTAATAAATAGCGCCCTAGTCCCCGCCTGGCGCCTAGATTGCCCAACTGTTAGATTTTCCCATTTGTCTGTTGTGCTGTGCATTCATACTTACACAAAGCAAGTGAACTCAACACCAGTCCAGGAAACACCACGCCTGTACTTCACGATGCCCTCCCTCTCCACAACGCTGGCCGCAGCCCTGCTGTCCACCGCGCCCCTCGTTGCTGGCAAAGTCTCCCGCCAAGTGACGACAATGTTCATGCCGGATCAGGACCTGGCCGTCGAACAGCTCACCATCTCCCCCGCCACCGTTGACGGCGGTGCGACGCAGTACTCGCTCGCCTGCAACGACGCCCACCTCTACGGCGTCGCGTCGGCCTGCGGCGGCGTGAGGGCCACCGACCTGACCTACACGCTGGGTCCCTCGACGGCACACCTTGCGCAAAGCGGTGCACTCGGGTATGTGTTTTGCAAACCCGCAATTGACCCATCCTCTTGACTACACAAAACGAAAAGTAGCTAACCAGGCCCCTACCACAGATCGCGCGAATTCGACTGCAAAATCAACCCAGACTCCAGCTCCGCCGAATGCGTCGTCTCGCACACCACAACTTCCACCTTTCGCGCCTACGTCGACGACGGCGTCAACGCCTACACCCTGAACGACGACCAGTTTGACCAGTACATCCGCACCCGCAGCGACGTCTACACCACCTCGACCTCGACCTCCACGGGCGTCCGCACCGTCACCCTGACAGGCACCCGCTACGAAAACGCCATTCACACGGCCATTTTCATCCAGGACGAGGACAAGCCCGTCGTCACCGGGTCGGGCGGTGGCTCGGCCGCGGCGGAGGCTGCTGCTACCGCTACTGGGGAAGCTACCGCCACGAGTGCGCAGAGCGGCTCGAGCGCCAGTGGTGATGGGGCGGCCAAGGAGACGGACAAGCCCGACTCGGCCGCTGGCAAGGTTGCGCTGTCAATGGGGGCTGCTGCGTTGGCGGCTGTCATGGCGCTGTGAAGAGGTGTTGGCGGAATGAAATCGGTGTTGCCGGAGGATTGAGAATCTATCTGGGCGATATATTAATTACCATATTGTACATATTATAGACTACAGCATTTGCAATATACCACCAGCGTTGCCACTTGTATAATGAATTGCCTTGCGTATGAGACAGCATATAATCCTTAGACAGATGTAATGTACACAATACTATTCATTAAATGCAAGTATGAGTATTATACTTACAGAAACATAAGCATACAATTCACAGAACATGCACATCAATTTCGCACTCAAATACAGACACCTCCCTCTATTGTTCCTATGTAGTCTAAACCCAACAAGCAACAAGACGACTCAGGCAGCCCATGCACTCTCCCGTCAGTCAGCGTCAAAAGCCGTAACCAGACGACCTTGACTCCAACTGCTACCTACCAAAGGATAGACTTTCCTAATAGAAAGCACGGGCGAGCAAACAATGGCCATTCTCCAGTCCAAAAGGTAATCCAGTCTCCTCTCTAGATAAAACATGTTTTCCTCTCCAAAAAAAAAAGCAGGAGTCAAAAAAGCTCGGAATGCCAAGATATGCAAAGGCCATGACAACCATGAAAAAAAATTGTGAAAAAGAAATCCAACTCACACACGAATAGCTGTGTGAGAAGTATCAAGATACAAGAATGTGTAAGAAAGCAAAGAGCAATGCAAATTCATCGTGGACGAACAAGGCAGGGTTTCCTCGTTTATCTACATGCTCGCAAAATCAAAAGAGGCCGCGTGTCAGATGAGACCATCTTTACAGAGCACGGGCAAAGCGACGCTTGGAAATGACAATGTCCTGCATGACGCCGGGAACGCACTTGGTGCCAGCGGCGACGGGCTGCAGAGGGGTCCAGAAACCGCTGCCGCAGCGCTGGAACTGCTTACCGTCGACGCAGTTCCAGAAGCCGTTCTGGGCGCAGGCGGTGCCGGCAGGATAGACGGTGCCGGCGCCACCAGTGGGAACGGGCTCCGAGGGACCAACAGTGGTGACGGGGACAGTAGGCTCAGGCTCGGGAGCAGCAGTCTCAGAGGGGATGTTGGCAGGGACGGAAGTGGTGGCGGGAACCTCGGGCTCAACGGTAGGAGAGACGGTGATGAAGACGCCGCCGGGCCTGTATTGAAATGAAACAAAACTTTAGTTAGATAACGCACAACGTAGCGAGAAGAGGAATGGCGCTCATGACGGCAACAGCCATCAGCGGTAGGGGAGGGAAAGATACGTACAGAGTAGCAGTAGAGGTAGGCTTGTTGTTGACAGCGGAGGAGCTGGGCTTCGGCTCAGGCTTGGGGTCAGGCTTGCTGCCGCCGCCGTTGTTACCGCCGTTGGAGCTCTTGGCGCACTGGGCCTCGGGAGGAGGAGCAGTGTTGTCCGAGTCCATGGTCACATCAGGGCCGAGGTCAGGGAACATGAGGTCCTTGCCCTCAATGGTGGAGCAGCCGTTGCCAACATTGGCGACGAACATGGCCGGGCGGGAGCTCATGGGGTCGGAAGCACCGCGCTTCTTCTTGGAGGCGCCGCCCTTGATGGTGACGACGGCGCAGTTCATGTACATTTCGCGGTTGCCCACCTTGTTGAACCAGGACCAGGCAAAGACGGCCTCGCCGGAGGGGGTGTCGGCGGGGATGACGAAGGGGTAGCTGGTCTTGCCGTTGCTCGCGGGGCAGTTGCCAACGTAGGAGTGGATGACGGTCCAGGTCTTGCCCTGGTCAAAGGAGAGCGACGCCTGGCAGCTGCCGCCGCTGTGGAAGGCGCCGCCGTCAATGGTCATCTTGTACTCCTGGCCGGCGGTGTAGTCGACGACGGAGGCGCCGGCAGCAGTGCCGATGAGGTTGAGAGAGCCCTTGCAGGGGAAGTTGGAGCCGCTGGCGTCGAGGGGCGACGTCATGTCGTAGTCGATGTTGCCGCCGTTGTGCGGGTTGTGGCTGGAGCGGAGAGGCGCGGGCTCAATCATTTGCATGTGCGCCGAGGCGATGGAGGTCATGCCGAGGATGGCGGCCGCGATGGTGCTTGTAAAGTGCATCTTGGTTGTGTGTTTGGGGGTTTCTTTTTTGGTGGTTGTGAAAGTGTTGGAGTAGAACCGTGATATCTAAAGAGCCAGCTGTTAGAATCTTCAAGTTCCGTGTAAGTGTCTGCGTATCCTTATGAGACGCACCTGCTAGCAGAGTACACGAGCTTTTTATAGGCAAATGTAAGTCGAGCACAGCTCAGAACAATCAATGTAACGAAGAACAAGAAAAAAAGATCGTGTGGTGTTTGCGTGTGACAAGGTCGAACAGCACAGCAGTTGCAAAAAAGGAACGGTCTTGACTGTGTGGGGAGTGTCTGAACAAGAAAGGAATGGAAAAGGGAAAAAAGAGAAGAGAGAGAGTGAAGGAATGAAGAAAGAAAGGAGAGTCGTCTCGGTCTTGTGTTGCTTGTCAGAAAAAAGAGAGAGAGAACACCCAAAGTGAGAAGAGGCTGCAGACACCCTTTTGTATACCAGCGGCCCGGCCGTGTAAGTGGTTGAACGAGCCAGGTTGGTTTTGGTGGCACGACGTTGTAGTACCGAGTACAAATGCTACGCTGTGGGTTGTATGTTGTACGAGTACCCGCGCGCCACCTTCAGACCCCGGCACCTGGGGGCCAGACGACAGGCCAGGATTGGCTTGCCCCCGCCCCTGGTGCCGCGTTGTGCGAGAATGCTACTGCAGGTCAAGAGTGCAGTTGTGAAGGGGGGACGATGCAAGAGGGTGGAGATTTTGTCCATGAGACTGGGCGGGTAAAAAACCCAGATTCAAGGTACAGAGTACATGCGTGGACGAAAAAAAAAAAAGTGTTCCCCCGCCCCTGGTAGGAATGTCGAACAGGCCACCGATTTGTGCATTGTGCCACGAAATGACCTTTCTTCTTTGCTTCTTACAAGCCGTTACGGGGCTGCAGATGACTAGTAATCTGCAAGGAACTCACCAAGAGGGTCCAGTCCCTTTACAGCACTCCGTAGGGAGCCTATGTAGTATCGTCTAGATGAAAGAGCGTCCAGAGTACAGGTCCGGGGCCGGGGTGCGGGATGTCACCATGCTCCACCCCGTGACATGTTGCAGTCCACTGCCATCTACTAGTCGTAGTCGTTGAGCCTCCATGCATACTCGAACGCCGCCTCGCTTACGAGTACTCGTAATTCCCCAGCTCTCGGTCCTTGTGTGTGATGAACTTTGGGTCACGATGACGGTCATAAACCCCGAAATAATTATAACCATCCGAAAATGTCATATCACAAGGTCAGGGGTACATGGGATGAACAAATAACCACACCTCACCTCACCTTGCATGGCCAACCATGGACCAAAGAACACCAAATACTCGTACTCGTACATACATGCACACTCACACACAACTCAGATCGCACACAGCCCAGCAAAGGAAACCCCCAAGACACTACCACCAAACCCCTTCCCCGCATGTCCTCACCCGGGTCGGCGCATTACACAGGATGTAGTCCAGGCTATACAATCTCGTACGAGTTTGCGTTCCGTTTCCAACTATAGAAACAAAAAATGTCTCTCCTTTCAAAAATAAAAATAAAAATCTGCACAATAGGGCCGGCGTGCCTGTCTCAGTTGGCAGCGGCATAAGAAAAGCAAGAAGAACAACACATCATTCATGCCTTCGTACAACCAACCCGCCCATCGCAACCCTGCCGTGTTTCAAGTGCCTGTCCCTCGTGGCGGCTCAAACCGTCCAGAGAAAAAAAGCCCACACGCGGCCCCCGCCGCCGCCTTCATCCACAACAGGCAATTCTGTGGCCAGGTACCCGTCGTCGCCGGCGCCAAAAAAGCCAAGAGCAAGGCTGTCCCCAGCCAATCATTCACTGTACCCCTCCAACTTGAAACACACGGCGCTGTGCCTTATTTTTTTTCCTTCTTTCTACACAGTAAAGGGTCATTCTCTTGCGAGGAAGAGTACTTCTTGCCCGTCTGATCAATGAGTAGATCTTCGTTATACTCCTCCTCTTCTGTTCCTTGTTCATAACCAGGCAAACGGACCAGTCTCAGGTTCACCGTTACCTCTTCCCCGCCTTGCAAACGCCAACATAGGACAAGTTCAGTAATGATTCACACAGGCTCTTCACCCGTGAATGACGTTCACCGTCTTTATGTGCGCCCTCAAGTCACACAGTAACGTAGTTCCCCTCTCACCTTTCTCTCAACTCACCCTTGGCCCCGACCCTGAACCCTGTATAATCTTGGCAAAAAGCCAGCATAAGCATGAACATTGTTACCCGTCAACAATAAATCACCCAACCAGTCCCCATCAGCCCTCAAATAAACGGGCACAATCCCCCTACCAAAATATTCAAACATTCATGCTAACCCCCAGGTCACATAATACACAACCCTTTCCGTCATATAACTCTACGTTTCTCCCCGTAAGGCTCTGCTGCCGACGCA
The DNA here is from genome assembly GCA_003056585.1 of Lecanicillium sp. MT-2017a. Taxonomy (NCBI): domain Eukaryota; kingdom Fungi; phylum Ascomycota; class Sordariomycetes; order Hypocreales; family Cordycipitaceae; genus Lecanicillium; species Lecanicillium sp. MT-2017a. Next base: position 5,642 of record PXYN01000189.1, on the reverse strand, counting down.
GGAACATGACCCCCTAGCATATTCCCAACGTTTTGTCTTGGCAGCCGTTTTTTTCCATGCCGCAACGCAAAAGAAAAAATCCCTAAACACAGCGCCTTACACCACATTAAAAAAAAAAAAAAACACTTACAAAAATTAATATATAAAAAATAAATAAATTAAAAACCAGGCTCCAGCCCCAGTCCCCCATTTCCCTTTTTTTCACCTTCCTACTACGGAGTATACATATATACCCCTGACCATCACACATACCTATCCCACCAAAGCCCACGACGCCTCCATCAACGCCTCACCTAAATGACAAACTCCCCCCCCCCTCTCCACTACCGCCCCCTGTTCCATGTGGCTTTAATATTTCCTTTCTCATCGTCCTCCGTATTCCGTAGACTCCGAACATTTACCCATTTGTCCATTTGCCCGTGCTCTACTCGTTGTGCTTGCTTTTGCTCAACCCCTAACCACTTTTTCTCATTCCGATAGTCCATCCAGTAGTTCGGGTCGCGTACTCCGCCCAGGCCCGGCCCCAATGCCCTCCCCATTAGCCCTCCTTTCATCTTTGGTTTCCCCCATCATACATACGCCTCTTTCGTTTCACCTCATGCAATCAACGTTACCGTCATCGTCACTTGCTACCCTCCTGGCCATGCTCATGCATGCAATCGAGAGCCAAATCTCAAGCCACTTTTGGCTCGGTTGCACCACCCGGTAGTCCGGCCATGGTCCTCGCTACGACTACCAAGACGCCGTACTTCTTTTCCTGTTCCATCCTTCCGGATGTTCCGCTCCTGCTTGTTGCTTGTGCCTGTTGGGCTGCGTTGATCGAGACGCCCTCCCTCTCTGCCTCTTTCTCTCCATCTTCTCTCTCTTAGGTATACGAGTACATTGCCATCAACCATTCACCACAAGTACCAATTCATACCATACAATGCTCCCTCTTCTGCCATGGCATGGGTTGCCTTACAAGGCGCTGCTACTCGTACACCGCATACGTATACATCACCATGGCCAACATGTCCATTTTCAACTGTTTATGTATTGTTTGATCTCCTCTTGCTGTTGCTATGACCCCAGCCAACCCGCTTGCATTCCCCAACAAACCTTGCCATCTTGTCCATCAAATCCTCCACTCCTGCCCCTGCCAACAACCAACGCCAGTTAGCCACACAGCGCCACCACTGGCCGCCTATGACCTTGGCTGCATAGAGTTCCTGTGCGGGTCCCCCATTGTCCAACATGCTTCCAACCAACGATCCGCCCGCTACCCAAGACTCCCTCTGCTCTGCCGTGCTGCTCCAAAGAATTTTGCCGAGGGCTGGTCCGGTAAGCTTATGCCCACTAATCAGACCCAAATATTCTGTCCACAGCACGCCTCTCACACGGAGGTGCCTCTGTCTGCTTGAAATAAAAGCCTTTCTGCATCTCCTGTGCAGTTCCAAATACAGTGCCGGCAGTGGTTCGCGGGTGCGTCGAGGTTCACAAAAAAAATGTAACAAAGAAAAATGTCAAGGCAAGAAAATTAACATATTTACATCCGTCCCGTATTTCGTCCCTTCAGCGCCATCGCTCCTCAACCTCAGCGCCACTGGTGTAGATCCCGCTTAACTGCTACTGGGCGGGCCGCCCACTCGGCGACCTTGAGATGAGTGGCTCTTGATGAAACTGTTGCTGCTGCTGCTGCTGTTTGACGAAAATGGAACGTAGAAATGTGTCTGGTGTGGGCTAGTTCCAGAATACTGATGGCTGCCCATATTGTGTTCCGGGACATTGGATACTCCAAGCGTCAGCCACGTGTGCCACGCCCCAAGTTCCATCCGCGAGAGGATCACTGGCTAGGTCCGCTACCTTGGCCTTGGCCATACGCGGGCTGGTTGTATTGCACGTTCGGGCTCATGCCATACATGGGCTGGCCTTGCTGTGAACCTTGGTGAACCATGACGGGTGCCGCCGGTCGTCCGGGGCTGGGGTAGCCATTCGCGCCGGGTACTGGCTGCGGAGGTCCCGACTGCGGCATGAACTGAGGATGGCCACCAGGATACATCATTTGCGGGCCGCCAACCATACCTTGCGGCCCTGGCAGGAATTGAGGCTGCATCATCATTGGTGCTCCCATCTGCCCCTGCTGTGGCGGATACGGCGCATGGCTATTTGAAAAGCTTCGATACTGCGCCATTTGGGGGTTGCCCGGTCCCATGTACACCGGCTGGTTATAGGGCATCTGTCCTGGAGAGTTCATTCCGGGGTACGCCAGCGGCATCTGACCCATGCGAGGCGAGGCAAACGACTGTGCCGAATTGGATTGCATCATCCTGTGGTCGTCACCATACTGACCGTGTGGCCCGGCGCCGGGATGAGGAGCGTGCATCTGCATCGGCGTCATGTGTGGTGACTGCCTCTGGCCCATGTTGTGCGTCCCGTGCTGAAGATGGAATGGCAGCTGGTGCTGGTGAGGCAGGTGTGGAACAACATGCGAAGGGTTTGGCGTAGCCATGGCGGGGCCCGAGAATGGGTTGCGCTCAAAGTATTCCCTGTACGTGAGGTGCATCGTAGACTCTGGCTTCTCGTCGTCTTGTAGTTGACGCCATGTAGGCAACGTGTCATATGACGGGCGGAGGCCCCCATTGTCATCCCACTTGCGACCCTGCGGGGGCGTGATCGTCTTGATGTGAGAAAGAATTAGACACTTGCCAACATCAACAGCCTTTGTCTTGCGTCGAATCAGCTGCCCTCCGGCAGAGGCAGCAGGACTGGGGCCATCTGGGACATTGTTCGCGGCCGATCGAGGGCTCGATCCCGCGCTGGCATGGCTGGCAGGGTTGAAAGAGGCAGCAAATGGGCTAGGCCTAAACTCGTGGCTGTTGGGGTTCAACTTAACCGCCATGTGGCTGGGGAGAGCGCTGTGTCGCCGGTTGTAGCCAGCGTCTCCATTGTTGGCAGGGCCAGTAGGGGGCGCTCGCATCTCCGCGCCAGGGCCAGCATGTTGTGGTGCCGGGGGCTGCGAGTACTTCTGCTGCTCTACATTTCGCAGACGCTGAGCCAATGTTCCCTGTTGTTGAGCAGGCAGGTGCTGAGGTCCTCCACGGTTGTTGCGGTAAGGCTGTCCATGATACTGCTGCGGCGCGTATTGTTGTCGAGGTCCAGCGTGACGGTTTTGGCCGCCAGTGGCCGATGCAGCCTGAGGGCCGGCTGGAGCACGGTTTGCTCGCTGCTCTCCACTCGCTGCAGACGCAGCAGCGCCAGATTCAGTAGTCTTCTGCTGAGCGTCCTTTGCCGGCGTGGCAGCCTTTTCTTTGTCTGGTGTAGGCGACGTCTTTGACTTTGCAACATCCTCCGCATTCTTGATGGCCTTGGCTTGAATCTCCTTTTGCTTCAACGGGTCTTTGGCAATGATAGAGACAAGGTCAGTTGGGACGGGGGTGGATAGTTTAAAGCTGGTAGCAAACTTCCTCAACTCCGTCAACTTGACCTCCTTGTCAGCCTTCGCCTTGCTGGTTCTGGCTTTCTCGGCATTCATACGCTGCTGGCTGGCAAACGATTTAAACTCTTTCAAGACGTCCCGCTCAACAGTTGAGGTAGCACTGGGGGTTTCATTTGCCTCGGCACTTGCGTTTCTCCCTGCCGGAGCGTCGGCTTGCGGGGGAGTGGATGGCTTGCCACTTGTGCTGGCGTCTGGCGTCTTGGCTCCTTTTCCTTGTCTAGCCTTCGCTGCTGGTTGCTTTTCATCCTCAGACGCCTTCTCCTCGGCGGATTTTGCGGTGTCCGGCTTCACTACACCATTCTTGGTCGGGTCAGGTGTCTGTCCTCTAGACTGCTCCGACGGAGTTGGTGTTTGTCGCTTTCCAGGGGCTTTAATCTGTGACGAGATGATAGCGGGATCAACAGGAGCTCCTTTGACAGACGATTGCGCCGCCGGTGCTCGCTTCGCAGGGGGCGTATATCTCGTCTCCCGCCCAGAGCTCAAGCTGGAAAGCTCTTGGCGTCGGACTCCGCTGTATTTGTCCTCCTCATTGTCATCCTCTCCGCCACCTCCGGTATAGTCCATAACTCGCTCCTCGGCAACGTGGGCGGTGGTGGGTGCGGATCGTTCAATCTCTTTTGCTTTTCTCTCGGCTGCGGCTATCCTCTCACGAAACTGCGGGTGGTCCTTGTTGATTGCAGTAGTGTAGATGTTCTCATCGTAATCCGTTTTCAGACCAAACAGACGCTCATTTGCAGCGAATTGGTCCCAGGGGGCGCTGCCTTTGGAGGATTCTAAGCCCCCATCTGCAACGTCACCAGCGTCTGGGACCCATGGCTGAAGAACCCGCTCATTGCCGAAGCGGCTGTTGGAGATTGCTGTGTCGGTACGAAATCCCGCGCGGTTGCCTTAACGAGTCATCCTGTTAGCTGCTGCATTGCAGACACATCAAACGGCAAAGTGAAACTTACCATTTTGGCCACGTCCGTCTCCTTTGCCTCCACCTGAAGCACCGTCCTTCTTTGGTGGCATCTTTGTATGCAACTTTCCAACAATCCTCGGCCGGTTCGATTAGGCTCACGCAAGCATGTGGGAAGTCGTCCCACGAAAACAAGACGAGGAGCTGAGTCGTGCTAGGATTGGTCGTCAGTCGCCCGTTGTCTATATATGAGCAAAACAGCTGGTCAGTCTCAACGGGAAATAATCGAGGCAAATTTTTTGCGTGGCTGAGGATAGAGTTGCTCTGGCCAGTGGCATGGGTGAACTTTGAATCATGTGACGGCAGGATGTCAAAGCCTCCTGTGCCAACCGGACACAACGTATATAGATATTCGGCGTATTTGACGAACCTTGTGGTTGACGGCAGCGGCTACGTCGTTCCGGATGAAATTAGAGGCCGTACCGACCGGTGTCGCTGTCTATCCTCGTTCGGGGGGTGCCACGAGATTTGTCCTTCGCTGCTAACCACTCGCTCTGATGGAAAAAGAGTCAGCAGGAGACAGACTTTTAAAAAAGCGACCAAAGTTCAAAGCAAAGGTGTTCAACGGCGGCCTTTGTCGTAAGCGGCCGTCAAAGGCAGTGCAAACAGAGCATGGCGCAAGCGCAGGTGTAAAGGAGTCAGGTAGGGCGGGATGCTCACCTTGGGAATTGAGAGCGAGGGAGAGAATGAAACGCGAATGGACTGCTTTGCCGCCTTGTTCGCCCAGCTCGTCGCTGCTAGGATTGCCTCGCAATGGGCGCAGCGGACATGGAGAGATGGGATGTGCAGGTGAGAAGGGGAGTTGTAGGTCGGGCAGTGGAGATGGCAGATGAGGCTTTGTTTTCCCCTACCCTGTTGCGCTTGCCGTAGGTAGGCTAGAGAGAAAGAGGCGTGGTCTGTCCACAATCTGAATTTAGTCAAGCGGGAGGGAGGGAGGTACTTGGCGCAACCGGGAAGGAACCTTTGTACACAGTATATTTAGGGTGTCGAGGAGGCTATTAGCACTGTATTTTTTCCGCCAGATTCCAGCCCCGGCGGAAGCAACAGGCATTGGTGCTGAGCAGCTGGGCCTAGTTACAAGGTACAGTGGGTGGTCAAAAGTCTGCGAACGCTCCACATAACGCGTCCACACCGTAAATCGCGCCACGACGTGTCCATGATTTTCTTTTCGTCACAACACAACAGCAAAATGGAATCAGAACGTAGTTT